>PVKN010012982.1:0-20293 GCA_004027915.1 Capromys pilorides
TTTATTTGTTTGCTTGTTGTGTTTGTTTGTTTCTTTATTTATTTATTTTGTGGCTGGCTCAGCCTGCCCTGGTGGTGGCGCTGGCGCAGCATGTGGTGCCGGGGATCGAACCGCAGTCCCTGCAGTTGCCTGAGCCCTCCTAAGCAGGCGCTTTAGACCACTGAACCATCTCGCCGGCCCCATGTGAGGTTATCCTTATTGATCCATTTCACAAAGCCATTAGGAGAAATCCTGACACCCAGTGGATCACCAAACCAGTCCATACACACAGGGAGATGCATGGGCTGACATCTGCAGGCCACAAGAGTCGTGACCTTGGAAAGAGTCACAAGTTCCACCACACTACTGTCTTGGAAAAGGCGCGATACTATCCATTACTGCTAATGATATAAGAGATGTTTGCAAAATTCATAACCCAATAAACAACTTAGGACAGTTCATCTACTTAAAGGTGTTATTTGTTAAGCAGTCTACCGATTCATGAATGTTTTGTCAAATGTAAGTTAAAAGTGCAATAATGTTCAAAGACTGTAAGCGATGGTGTATCTTTGTTTGTAATAAGATAACCTTTTGTTTTGTCTTTGCTTTATCTTATTAGGGAGTTATATGTTAATGTTTGAAACATGCTGTGTGATACAATAGGTGTAAAATAAATTCTTTAAAAGAGAAATACTAAAACTAGTCCTGTAAATCTGTGTGGTCCATGTAATGAAACCTACAACTGTACTGGGGTATTGCAATACTCTACTGATTTGAAGTGGCTGGGTTTTTTGGAGTTTAGCAAATACAATCTTAAAATCAGATAACTTTGTGTTATGATTACATATAGAACATGTTAGAGCTTTCCTCAAATTCAGAATTCCCATTTGTACAACTGATTCTTCTGAAAGTGTCCAAACTCTTGCTTTGACCCCATGAAATTGCATATTTGATGCACAGTAGCAGTGATGTCTAGACTGTTTTAAAGCTCATGGATACTGAATAAATACTGGGTAAATTTAAGGTTTCTAAGTGTAATAAATGCTAGCATGGGAAGCTCATGAAGTGGCCATTCAGTAAATACCTGGTAATACCGTGAACCCTGTAGCTACACAGGGAGAAAGTATTGGTCCTGAGGTCAGTTTATGTCACTGTAAATTCTTGGTTTTTCATCTTCATGTTCTCATCCTGGTTCAGACTCCTATACCAAATTCTGGGTTTCTGGACTTAAGTAAAGGATCAGGTGGTGAGATAACAGTCCAAGCACTTGCAGTTTGATCCTTGTCACCACATGCTGTGCCAGCCCTGCCCTGGGTGTGCTGATGTGGCCAATGGTGTGGTGGCTCACTGCAATCTCAGTGCTGGGGAGGCTGAAAGCAAGAGGACCACTACAGTCTGAGCTCGATAGTGAAATCCTGTATAAATATATTTAAAAAGAAAAAAAAGGATTTAGCTGCAAAATATAATTGGTATTTTCCAGGTATTGATTTTTCTTTCTATAGGGGCTTCAAAAGGGTCAGCTGATGTTCAGAAAACATTTGTTAACATATAAAACCTTTGAGACCTGAGCTTTTATCAAAATGAACCAAGGGTCCATACATTTTTGACTATGGAGGTTTGAGTAAAGGAATAAATATCTACTAAATTTAAAAAATCAAAAACCAAAAAACAAGTGAAGTTATGCCAGTTCCCTAGCAAGGCACTTGAATGTTGACCGGAAAAATAAAGAGATACATTTTCAAAAAACAAAATAAAAAAAAAAATCTAATTTCAGGAGAACTGTTCAAAAAGGAGGTCAGTGTTTAATAAATCTTTTGAAAAACAGATTTCCAAGCTGGAAAGGCTGGCTCCAGCCCTGCAGCAGGAACAGGACAAAGAAAGCTGGACCATCCTGTGGTGTAGAAGGCAAGTACTCAGAAACCAATGGAGATACACAACAGGACTGAGCCCTCCTGTGGTCAAATCACAGACAATGCAGGCATAAGAGTAATGGCAGCAATGAGGTAATAACACACGGAATAAAACAAAAACTCATTAGTTAACAGTGACTCTAGAATAGAGGAAGTGACAGCTTTCACTAAAGAAAATCAGCTGACAGATATCAAAGCATCATCCAACAAGAAAACTGGTCATGTGGTTCAGATCTAGATGTCCCCTAAGGCCCCCTGGGGTCTCACAGCTGATCTGCTCTTAGGTGTGGCCCAGTCACAGGGAAAGGACCTGGAAGGGTCTATCATCCTCCAAGCTCCTTTTGCTCTGCTTCCTGGAGACGGGAACACAGGCAACTTTTCCCCACCCAGGGCCTTCTACTGTGCCACTTGTTTGGTCTGCCAAGCATAGACAGAAACTTGTGCACTATCTCGCAAATTAAACCTTCCCTTTCAATTTGCAATGGTCAGGTATTTTGTTCCAATGGTGCAGAAAGTGACTAAGATAACTTGTCATTTTGAATCACCATGCATAAATGGAGAATCATTAAGATTCTAAAGCTACAGGATGAAATAAAAACTGCATGAAGATACTTAACATAGTGCTAGATATAAAATTAGCAAAAAAAGAAAAAAAAATTAGGAAAACATAAACTGTAAAAAAACTAAAATGGCACCTTGAGTAAGTCAGAATATATCAATGATGACAAAATAATGACCATATGAAGACCAAACGAAAAGGAAACACTGACACCTATGGCAGCACATGCTTGTAATCCCAGTACTTAGGGAGGCTGAGGTAGGAGAATCACAAATTTGAACCCAGCCTGGGTAACTTGGCAAGATTTTGTCTCAAAAAAAATTAAGATTAAAAAAAAAAAAAAAATGGGGAGGGGGGGCTTTTGGGTTAGCTCAGTGGTTAAAGCACCTGCAGGAATTCCTGTCAGGAAAAGGGGATGGCAGTTCGATCCCCACCCTCACCATTAAGGCAGCCTGAGCCAGCCAGAACAAAAAAAAAAAAAAATTGACCCAGGGGTGTAACTCAATGCAGAGGTTCTCAGGTTCAATTCCCAGTGCCACAAAAAAAGAAAAGAGAAGCAATGCTCAGGATACTAAAAAAAAATATAAATGAAATGTACCATCAGAAAGGCATATCTACACTAATAAATATGAAAGATTAACACACAAAAATGAAAGTAGCTAATTACAACATGGATTAGAGTAACAATAACTTCCAGCAAACACTTCTTTATCTGTCAGGTGCAATACTAAATATTTAGGCACATTAGAACAAATTATATACTAGATTGAGCAGGAGGCACAAATTAATACACACAGTACTTATGTTCACAAATTCCCAACCCAGAGTAAAAAATTCACATAAGCTATACATTAGTGAACACTACCCGAGACACAATCCAATCCAATAAACCTTCCACACAAAGTGTGTAACTCTGGCCAGTTCCAGACTCTGCTCTAGGATGTGGGACACAAAGAGAAAGCTAAGCAGCCTTTGGTCTCTTAAGAAACTACAAGCTACCTATGAAAAAATCAAACAAACCTTGAGAAACACATGCACACGCAATGAAAAACAGCAACCTTGTGTACTGTAACAACAGAAAGATGGGTGCTAGGATCCCCTATAATGCAGTATTTCCTAAAAATAGGGAAAAAGTTACACTTACCCTTGGTTATCTATATCCTCTGACCCCAAAGGTTTGGAATCAGAAAAAAGTGTCACTCTGCTTGAAGCCATCTTGGCATCAATAGTGGAGTGGGTGGCAATGAGACTCTGAACCAGCTCCTGGGTGGGCCCTGCTGCCTCCTGTCAAACCAAGGAAGGTAAGTAAAGAGAGTGCAGAAAGATTCTGGAGACACTGATTCCAATTAGCACTGCAAATTACTCTAAACACAGTTCCTGAAAACCTTTCTCATGTCCTTAAAAAGCACCCTTACAACAAACTTTGAAATTTATTGGGGGCCAGCCAGATAGCTTAGTAGATTAAAGTGCCTACTTAGGTAGATGCAGAGACTAGGGTTTGATCTCTGGCATGTCATGCTGGCCCTGCCCCTGGAGCACACTGAGATGGCGATTGAGACTGGGCATGGTGGCATGCGCCTGTAATCCCAGCACTTGGGAGGCTGAAAACAGAAGAATCACTACGAGTCTGATCTGTGTAGTGAGACCTAGTAGACCCTATACTAAATACATAACAAAAAAGGAAAGAAATTGATGCCCATCTTTAATGCTTTTTCAACATCCATAGGGTATTATCATAAAATACTTTGAAAATCCACAGGACCCAATAATTTCAAAAACATTATTTTAACTCAATAATAATCTCATTTCAAAAAATAAGAAACCCGGAATCCATTTTAAAAAGCAGGAACAAGATTATTCTGATTAAGAAAACAAGCTGAGAAAAAGACCAATGAGAGCTGGAAAATAGGCACGTCTGTACGGAAAAGATGGGCCACACAGATGCCACCCTGCCAAGGTGCCTGTGCTGAGAGCCATGGGTCAGATACAGAGGACACGAGGGCAGGAGGCTTTGTTTCTGGTTGATACAAAGAGATACTCTGATATTCTGTGCCCTTAAAATATGTATTTGGGCCTCAGCATAAAGATGGATGAGAAAAGGTTCTTAAGTAAAAATAATGCATTACTGGATACACAGACTGGAAAAACAAGGGGAGTTCAGAGAAGCCTCCTTCTTACCATTGCCTGAAAGCCATGGCTGCCACCAAGGTCGACATAGACAGCATCTTTGTCATATAGCACACCCCCAACTCCAGAGAGAGGCGCATAAACCAGCTTTTCTTTCTCATTTAAACAGCGTTTCTTTTGCTGTTCAGGAAGAGCACATGGATCTGACAGGAAACTGACATCGCTCACAGCAAAATCTCCGACACCTGGAGAGGAGATTTTTAGCTGACAGCAACCCAACAAGTACCTACAGCTGGAAAGTACCCATATGCCAAAGCCTGAAACCGAAGTGTAACGCATCGTGCTTCTCTGGCCATATGACACCACTACTTAAGACACCACCTACTTAGCACCTTTGCCTTCCAACACATAAGTAGGGTTTTTGGTTTTGTTTATTGGGAAGCAGTACTGAGGATCAACAAACATCTAGGGATGTTCTATCACTGAACTACATACCTAGCCCTTTTTAATTTTGCAATAGAATCTCAATACGCTGCCCAGGCAGGAGCAGAATTTTCAATGCTCCTGCCTTAGAGCCTCCTATGGTTAGGATTAAAGGCGTGTGCCATCAAGCTTAGCTTAATTTTTAAAACCACTAGTGAGCTAGGCATGGTGGAGCCCACTCTGGGTGACTTAACAGCTTAGTGAGATTCTGCCCCCGCCAACCCCCCGAAAAAGGAAGAGAGATACCGTTCAGTGTGAAGGCCCTGGGCTCAGTTCTTAGTACAAAAAGCCCAAATCAATGAACAAAACCTTCCAGCAAGGCATTTGGTCATTTCTGAGTTTTCTCAAGAAACGAAGCCATTTCCAATGTTCCATAAATATATTATTCTTAAAGGGGATACCTGGCATGTGAACTTGGCTTTTATTTTTCAAATGTGCTCCTCGTAGATAACCATAAAGAGACACTTTTCGGTCACACTTGATGTTTGTCCGGATATCCTCAGGGTTTGTCAAGTCTTCCATCCTACAAAAATAAAAATCACATGAAAGAAACACATTCTAACAGCCCTTTAATCTCCTTATATTTATTAATAACTCATCAATTTCTTGTTTATTACAGATGATGTTTAGAAAATGATAAAATATAGGAAGTAGGCACCATTTACTATCTACCAGAGAGGTAGATATGCTCAGCTTAACTTTTAAAACCACTAGTAAGCTAGGCATGGTGGAGCCCACTCTGGGTGACTTAACAGCTTAGTGAGATTCTGCATCCACTAGGGAGATGACATCCACCTGGAGTAAAGGAAGAGCAGAGAGATAAGATAAGAGCCCTTATCCTGGTGCTCTGGAA
The DNA here is from genome assembly GCA_004027915.1 of Capromys pilorides. NCBI lineage: Eukaryota > Metazoa > Chordata > Mammalia > Rodentia > Capromyidae > Capromys > Capromys pilorides. Next base: position 5,912 of record PVKN010012982.1, read on the forward strand.
CCAGACATCCTACTTTGGCTGGACTCCAACAAGAGGAAGGGATTTCAAAAAGTCAAAAGCAGGCTGGGGAGATAGCTCAGTAGAATAAGCGCTTGTCTGGCAAGCGCAGGGTCCTGAGTTCAATCCCTGGTAACGGGGAGAAAAAAAGAGTTCAAGCTCAAAAGAGCCTGTGAGATAGCTCAGTGGTCTAGAGCGCCTGCCTAGGCAAGCTTAGGCAACTGCAGGGACTGCAGTTGGATCCCCAGCACCATATGCTGTGCCAGCCCCACCCCCAGGGCAGGCTGAGCCAGCCATAATATAAATAAAGTTAAAAAAAAAAGTCAAAAGCAAGCATAATGTAGAAGCTCTGAGTGGCTGAAGCACCTGGACCTGAGGACTGCATCTCGGGAAACCAGTCTAAAAGATAGCGGAGTCCACACCTACAGTTTTCAGAGCTTTAAAATCCTCCAATTCTAAACATCACATGTTTTATTCATTCCCAAAAGCATAGCACCTTCATTAATGGTCCAAAATAAGCTCTACTGTTGCTCTTCTAACCTTTTTAGCTTTGAAATTCAGCCAGGAAGGAAAAGGTTATATCCATTTTTACCTGTCTACTAAGATATAAGGGTGAGAAGTTTGCCATGTGAGAGGCCTGAACTTCATGACTGTGATAAAACGGCCCAGGTTGTGAATCTCTTGGTTCTGATATTCTCCATGTACCATTCCAGACAGGTAGAAGAGCTTGGCACCCTAAACCAAAAATAATAATAATAAATAAAAATTAAATTTCAGTGACAGGGCTGGTGAGATGGCTCAGCAGTCTAAAGTGTGTGAGTTGGAAAGTTTAGGCTCACCACAGGGACCACAGCTCGATCCCAGGCACCACATGTTGCACCGCCCCCCACCCCCCTCCAGGGAAGGCTGAGCTGGCCATAACATAAACAAATACATGAGGTTTAACAAAATAAATTTCAGTGACATTCCTACAAATACAACACCAAAGTAACAGCCCTAAATAAAAAGCAACTCTGAGAGGGAAAAATTTTCAGCAAAGCCCTTATCCTGGTGCTCTAGAGCTGGTGCTTCTCAAGGACTTGTCTCCTGGGGAGCTGACCACTGTCCAGTTAGTCAGTGGCGTCTGTCCAGACTTGGCAAGGAGAGGGCAATGATGCTCCAAAGTAGGAAAGGCTTCTATGACCAAAGCTGCCACAGTGTTATAAAAAGGGGAAGAGAGGTACCTCCTGATCCTTTTCTCTTTTCATTCATGGCCCGAAGACACAACCAGACACTGCCTGCTGGTGAAGACAAATGATGTATTCCAAGAGACCCAAAATAGAGACTCTTGAGAAAAATACTCCAGGACCAGGAACAGATACATTTAGGAGACTTGGGAAATGAATCCCACAGACACTCATTAGCTTCTCTTCATTCTAGTTTGAGAGGATTGTCTTAGTAGTTAGTAATGATTTATCTTCCTACCGGATAGACTTCCGTCCAGAACCTGTGTTTTAATCGTTTCTTTGTCTTCTTCAGTTGCTTATTATGCTTGAAGGAGTCCAAATGAGTGAGAATTCCCATAATTTTAGGAAAGCCATGTACTTGACAGATGTTTAGAAATTCAAACGTTTCCATTTCAAACCCAAAGCTGGCATCTATAAGCATCAGCACCTAAAAATAGAATACACAAGTTCTCAAGGAAACTCCCAAAAGGGACTATCAAGACCATGAGTTAGCAAAGCAATGCCAGGATAAATCCAGCCATCTCTCTTTCTGCAACCAGTTTTATTGGAGCACAGCCACACTGATTTCCTTATGTCTACAGCTGCTTCTGCACGACCACTGTGGGGCTGAACAGTAGCAACAGAAACTATGGGGCACATGAAGCCCAAGATGTTTACTCTCTGGTCCCTTCCTAGAAAGATGCAGCTGGGTAGAGAAACCACTGCCCTCTCGCCAGATCAAGATGACCACTGGGACATCAACTTCCATCCAAGAATCTCTATGTATAACAACTCAAAAAAGGCTGGGATAAATCTGACCCCTGGAGAGAAGTCCTGACTAACAAACCTGCTGGTATTGTATTTTTAAGTTGAGTAACAGGTCCCTAGCAAGGAAACCAAGTAGATCTCGGACATCCAGAAGATAGGGAATAATCAATAACAAACTACTAAAAGCATTTTTTTAATAAGAAAAGGCTAATCTTTTTTTCTAGGAAGTACGTAGGAGAAAAGTTATCATACGTTAAATGGTATCATATAATTACTTGCATTTTTCCCCCTGGTACTCAGGATTGAACCCAGGGTCTTTGCATTAAGCTATGTTCTCCATTTTTTTTGTTTTGAGACAGGGTGTCACCAAGTTGCCAAAGCTGGGCTCAAACTTGCCATCTTCCTGCCTTATTCTCCCAGACTACTGGGATTACAGGTATGTGCAACCACACACAACTGCAAATTATCTTTTTTAAAGGCTGTTTAGAACTGGGTCTAAACATAGCATAATCATGAGTAATGATCTATAAAAAAATATGAGATGAGACATTTTATTAAAACTTAAAACTCTTCAAATATGTAATTAATTCAGAAATGCTAGAGATTTTGTTTTAGCTATTAAAGACATTTCTGTTCTCATCTTTCTGTAACTAACTTAAATAATCAAAAACTACAAACAAAAACATTTATCTTTGACTAAATGAGGGAGTATTCATGATGCTGAGCCACAAACACAAGCATGTAGGTGCCTGTGTGTGCTGGGAGGCACAGGTGCTGCTGCAGATCACAGGCCACGCAACCTGCAAAGCTCTTCAGCAACTTGAACAAGAGGCAAGTCAACAGACACCAGAGCACCAAGGAGCAAGTAGCTGCTGCTACATCAGGAACAGGCATCAAATGTTCCTCAGCTGCCATCCTTACTAACCACAAACTCTACCCCTTCAGTACACACCCTAACTCGTGTGTCCTACATGCCTTTGCCATGACTTACAAGGCACGAGGACAACCCAGAACACAGCATTCAACATAAAACAGGCCACAAACACAGAAAGGAGTGTTATTACTAAAAATGAAGTTGAGCTATAAAACTTTACTCGTTAAATAGGTCCAAGAAATAATACATAAAGGAAAGCAAAAAAGAATGTCTAATCAACTCACATGTGTGTATACAAGGTTACATGTGTGTTTACATGGCTCTGGGACAGGGCTCTTATGAGAACGAAGAGACAGGGCTAAGCAAGGAAAGAGAAAAGACCCCCATAATACAGCTGGAATATTCTCCAAGCTTACGTGTTTCATACTTACATCTTTAAAATATTTACATAAAAACTCTCTTATGCTTTCTAAAAGGAATCTCTATTTTCTAAATTAAGAAATTATCACTATTTCTGTCATTCCTAAAGTGTCAGGTTACAATTCTAGCTTGTCTGAGTCCCCTGCCCCTCATTCCTATGTATTAGGCATCACACTACCAGGATACACACTCGTGAATTGTGCAACTGAATAAAATCCACACTCTTCAGATTCTTGCGACTGTATCATATGTAATAGTATAATTTTTTCTACATTTTGGTCAAATAAATTTTTACAGAAACCAAAAAAATGTAAAAAATGCAGTGTCAGGTAAGTATAAGTATGCCACTTTGACAATAACATTTATTTTTACTAATGGTTGTGTTACATGTTGAAAATCTGAATGGTTACAAAGCATGGTGGTGCCTGCTTATAATCCAGCACTTGGAAGACCAAGACAGAAGGATCACCACATATTTGAGACCAGCCTGGACTACATAGTAAATCCAAGGTCAGCCTAAACTACATAGGGAGACTGTCTCAAAACAAGAAAATAACAATATGAAACAAAACAAATTGAATGGTATTTAGTTTTCTGTCATTAAAATGGCACAGCTTTAGAGCTGGGCGTGGTGGCACACGCTTGTAATCCCAGTGCTTGGGAGACTGGGCAGGAGAATCGATGTGAGTTCGAGACCAGCCTGGGTTACAGAAATGAGCTCAAGGCCAGCCTGAACTGCATATCGAGACCCTATTTGAAAAAGACAGAAGAAAAGAAAATAAAAATGTCACAGCTTTAAAAATCTACATTATTTCTTGTTTTGTTTTGTTTTTCTTACGCAGGGTTTCACAAGGCAGCTAAGACTTGGCAGCTAGGACTCACAGTGAATCTCCTGTTTTTAGCCTCCCCAGCACTGGGATTACAGGTATGCACCACCACGCCCAGACTGGGTCAACTTGGCTTAGGTTGCCTAGGGGGCAGGGCTTATTTCATGTTTTAAGTGTCTTCCTGGACCAAAGGACAAAATCTATAGCTCTTCATAACCAAACAGCTCACTAGAAGCAGCTGAGAAGGAAAACAAAATAAAAACTAACAAAACAACCCAAGATATTACTCATCCTACCATACACGTTTAACAATGATAATGGAATTATCGGAAATGATCATTACCACTTCTGAAATACAATCAAGACCACATTTACTATACATGTGCTATGTAACTAATAACAGTGGGATTCAACTCAATGACTAAATATTATTTTCCTTCAGTATTGGATGAGTAATCCATCACACTACTGTACATCTCATCAGAAACTCAGGCTGCCCCTTTGACTTACCAGATCTGCAACTTTAGCCAGATCAATCATCATGTTAATGTCACACCCACATTCAATGAAGGTGAGTCTGCGCTTTTTGCCTGTAAGTGGAAAGACAAAAACTTTATTTGCAAAAAAATGCTAAAAAGACTATTTGTTAAGGTTATCATTTTTTTTAACTGCATCTAAGAAAACACTGTATAAATTTATGGGAGTACATGAAACATTCTTTGACAGGAGAAAACTACTAAAATAAATTTCATGTTGGTTTTCTTGCTATGTTCTCTTTAATTCTAAAATAATATCAAGTGTAGCCAAGTAAATGAAAGTGTTTACCTAGGTAAAATCCTGATGACAGAATTCACAACTATGATACTACCTTTATCAAATTTTTCATTATAACTAAAAATATCCTCAAACACAACACAACAAGATGCTCATGGAAGCATAACTATGTCTAAGTTAAGGCACAAAGAAAATGGTCAAGAAGCTAAGGATGTCTTAAAGGTAAACCTCACCAGATATGGTAGTGCACACCTGTGATTCCATATATGCAGGAGGCTGAAGCAGGATCACAAGGTAGACATACCAACTTGGGAAACTTAGTAAGATCCTATCTTAAATAAAAATGTTGGGAATGTAGCTTGGTAGGAAAATACCTAGTATGTTGTGAGACTTGGATTTAATCCCCACTACTCTCAAAAAACCAAAAAGCTTCTATCTGACTACACTATTGTTATGAGAATACATTTCAGATTTCACCATTGCCATTTTGGTTAACCAAGTCTTCTCTCAAACTTTTAAAGACCATCATTACCTAAAGCAGACAAATTCTCAAAGTAAAAGAAAACATCCTCTCATCTCCACAAAAACGTGGCTTTGAGATGGCAAACAACGGTGCATGGTGTGTACCCCTACTATTAAATGGATGTGCTCACTGGAAGCTGGCCTGCTGAGCCTTTCCAAGGAGCACCCCTGGCCAAGCCAATGGAGCAGTCAGAGTAACGTACATATTCATATCACTGTTCCGAGGAGCCCAGCCCTTTATGATGCTACAGTCAGTGCAGGAGAAGCAGAAGAGAGATAACATGATGTGACAATATTATTTTAACATTTTCTACTCATGAAAACAACAAAGACATCCATGAGCCTCAAGTGACACCTGCCACATCACTTCTGAGGCAGCAACCCCTACCTGACACGATTGTCACAGGGCCTCTGATCTCGGTCAACTTCTGCCGGGTAAAGTTCCGAATGAGGCACTGTATTAAAGTGCTCTTCCCAACTTTTGGAGGCCCCATTACCACAATCACTATTGGTGGGGGCTCTAGTGGGGTTCGGTCGACCACTGGAATGTGATGCTTTTTTGTCTTTAAGTCCTGAGTTCTATTTGTTTAAAAAAAAAAAAAAGGAAATTCACTTTTATTCTTTTACATAAGAAATAAGTCTCAAATTTACAAGCACATTTTATAAAGAACAAGTAACACAATGAACTTATTAAGCTTTGGCCCCAATCCAAACAGCTCTTCAGTAAAGACATAAAAGGATAAAAGTATATAGAGTTGCAAATTCAATATGTCCTAAATTTGATTGTTCTGGAGTTGATTTTAACAGTTTAAAAGAAAAGAAGCAAAAACTGAGGCAGTGTATCATAACAAATCAAAGCACAGGCTTTGGATGTAAATTTGGCCTTTCTACTTGTTATATGATTGGGGATAACTGACTGAGAGCCTCAGATTTCTCACCCATAAAATGAGGGCGAGAATAATTCTTGCCAGGTGTGGGTGTACCAGCACCTACAATTTCAGAACTGAGGTAGGAGGCCAGCCTGAACTACATAGCAAGATCCTGTCTCTAAATAAATAAATAAATAAATAAATAAATAAGTTAATTCCTACTCTCTTAAGGTTGTTGGAAGAATTTTATTCAATAACACTTAAACTACACTGCTGGATACATAGCAAGGACTCCCTAAATGAAGTGGTACATTTATTAATATAAATTATAATTTTAGTTATTTCAAACTACAACTAAAATTATATTATTTTAAAAGCACACATCACCACAGAGATTGAAGTTTAGAAACAATTCCATAAGCTCTATAAATTATTTTCCCATTGGCAAAATAAGTGCCAGTCTGTCAGAGGATGCGAGAAGACAAGCAGCAGCATCTATGGAAAAGGCTTCTCCTACTTTGGTAAAAGCCAAACGGTATGCACATGTCCTGAGAACTGTATAAGCCTCATGAAACCAAATGTCATCTGTGAGATTCCTACTGCTTAAGGAATAAATGGAGAACTACCAGATCCCAGCTAGACTTACCTGTGAAAGGATCGTGCCATACGCACAGCAGACTGCACTGCAAAAGCTTTGGGGTTTCTCTTCCGGGCATCTTCTTCATCTCCAAGCTGAAGATCCTGCAGATGCCGTTTCTTTTTCTTCTCAGCTTTGGGCCCACTGTGTTTCTTTCTGTGTTTCTTCTGATCTTTCGTCTCCATTGTGGCTACTTGTTAACTCACAAGTAACTTGAACTTACCTGGAGAGAAATGGGAAAGTGAGTAAAGTATTTTACAAATATGGGGCAACACCAGGAAAAGCAGTACGTTTTATTCGTTCCTTCATTTAGAGGTGATTTATCTGTCGACTCAACAGTAAACTGCTTAATATCATGCGCAATTTCACTTGTCCCTGCTGTATCATACAGAGGTACATGAGTTCCCTGTGCTAAGGCTCTTTTACACTTCAGTTACTCTTTGTTCATCTTAACTGTCAAAATCATCAAGACCTGGGTCTGTGACGATGGAATAGTCTCTATCTGTGCTTTTAAGTGTAGTAGCTATTAGTCACACGCCGTTACCGAGACTCTCAAATGCACCTAAGGAAACTAAAAATAAAATTTTCATTTTAATTAATCTTAAATCTAAATAGCGACAACAGTTAGTGGCTACAACAGTGGATCGTTCAGGTCTATGAAGTGGTTCCCTGACGTCAATTAAAATTTAAGTGAAAAATCTGAAGCATATTACAGACCGGCCAGTCTCTACGCTGGGCAGACGCGGGGAGCGAGGCCAGAGTCTCTCTCGAGCAGGAGACGCCACCACCCCGGGTCGTGGAGCGAAAGCCACCTGGTCAGCTCGGCACCGACCTCTCCGCCACTCCCTGCCCCGTTGGAGAATTCTGCCTGGCAGAGGATCTCCTGACACTGGATCTGGAACTGAGAACTCAGCACGCGCAGACTCACGACCTGCCCAGGCGGCAGGGAACACCGCCGTCTTCTCTGCCGCCCCGCGACAGTTACTCGACCGACACTTACTGCTCAGGTCCGCATGGAGACCACCGGAAATGGAAATGTACATCACTTACCAAGTCTCCGGAGGGAAACAAGAGACTGAAGAAAGAGGCCCGCCGAGGGGCGATTTTCAGGATAGAGCCGGAAGTAGGTTCCTGATTGGCTGTGAGCTCGCTTAGGCCCTCCTTGCCAGGCAGAGCTCCGCCCCGCACATTGTAGTCCCGCCCACAACCTTGTGGCCACGCCCTGGCGACCTCCTGCACGTCCCCGCCAGCCTGTTGTCAGCCGCAGATGTGGCTCAGAACTTGGAGGCGGTGAAGATTATGTCCTAACCCCACGCAAAGGGACCACCGCATGCACTTCCCGAATTGGCGAAGCCGCCTGTGCTTCCAGCCACTCTCTAGTGGCCGCGCCCTCAGCCAGCCTGTTGCCAGCATCTGACCATACAGCACCTAGCTGCTGTATTTATTTCTCTTAATATTAAACTCCTATTTCCTACACCATTATGCTGTTGCTTGTTTATTTTGCTCCCCTCTGCAGCGAAATTTCATCAAATAAATGTCAATATATTCTTTTATTTCCCGAAGGAATGTTATTTTTTACTACTGGCAATGGAACTCACTAAATGTTCTACCACTGAGCTACATCCTCATTCCGTTTTATTTTGAAGCAGGATTTCATTTGCCCAGATTAGGTTCAAACTTGGGATCTTCTTGCTCAGGATCTGTAGCTGCAGTTATAAGCATGTCCCTATGATGCCTGGCACCCAGAGGAATTTTTAAAGGAGCGGTAAATGTTCTGTGCCATGCCGGGTGGTAGATATACTTGACCCCATCAAGCCCACAGAACTGTACATCGTGAAGAATGAACCTTAATATATGCAAAATCTAAAAATCAGCCAAGATGTTTTAGAGTCGGGCTGGAAGGCTGATGGTGACCAGTTTAACTGCAGGACGTAATCCCGTTGAAGGTGCAGAGAAAAAAGGAAATGACTTCAGCAGCTTTGAAAAGGATATTTTGACTACAATTTGAAAGATTAAAACAGAAGGAACTGTGTGGAAACACTACACTCATTGGTGAATGCGTCCCAGATGGTGATGTTAAAACGCAGAAGCAGGGCCGGCCTGATAGCTCAGCGACTAAAGGGCCTGTTTAGGCAGATGCCGTGCCTGTCCCGCCCCCGGGGGCGCACTGAGATGTCCATTGAGACTGGGCATGGTGGTGTGCGCCTGTAATCCCAGCACTTGGGAGACTGAGAACAGGAGAATCACCATGAGTCTGATCTAAGAAGTGAGAGCCTGTAGATCCTGTAGATCCTGTTCTAAAAACGAAGAAGAAGAAAACAAAGCAGAAGCAGTGGGTTTTGTCCCAAGGTGAGCACGTAGCCAGAGTGGCAAGAGCCATAGTTTTCCCTGTTGGAGAGGAGCCACAGGTTAGCAAGGGTCAGGACGAAGAGACATTGGTGCTGGTGAGGTGCAGCTCCTGGAGTGTGTTGTGCGTCCTGGTTCTTCTCACCTACAGGCCTGGATCGCTAAGCACCCAGCCCCCAGATGCTTGTTTCTAGTTCCATTGTCTAGGACGAGAAGCCAGGATCCTTGGGAAAATGGCTGCTCTAGGAGTGGGACAGCAAGCGTGTAAAAAGCTGGAAGTATCCATGGTGCCAGAGAGTGAGAAAATGCTTAAAACCAAAGTCTGATATGAAGGTTTGTTTTGAGTGTCGACTTGCTTAGGAGATGCTCAGGGAACTGGGAAAACGCTATCCAGAGTATGTCTCTAGTACATCATTCAGCGTTAAAAGTGCTGAGGGGGTCACTTTCCTCTCTTTAATTCTAAACAGGACCTACGGTTATTCCTGTTTCCCTTAAAAGAAAATAGCAAGCCTAAGAGATTGTCATGCCTTAGGGGAAAGAGCATAGGCAAGTGTCAGAGCACTGGCACCAAGGAAGTTCCAGTGGACTGACTAGCAGAAAAGGATAGTTGCCAAAAGCAAAGGTTCTGGCCTTTATGTTTTGAGTTATCAGTGCCCACCCCCCCATTGCTGCTGCAAGCTCTCTATTAGGACTTGTTATTCTCTGGGTAATTCCTGGCAGAGAACAGAAAGAGGATTTAGAAAATAAGACAAAAACTGAGGCCAGTTGGAGGCCTCTTTACCTGAGAAAGAGGACTGTACAACAACAGTAGTGGCCTTTATTTATACTTTTGCAAAGTTAGTATTAGGAGACACACGGTTTCCTCATGTCTAATGACTGAAATTGTCTAGGCAGAATGTTTTTCTCAAGAGGGAAGTAGTTTGACTGCTTTAGGCCCTGTGGCCCTGGCTTGACTCCCACATATAGCCGATTTTCAGCTTTAGTCACTCGCAATAGCTTTCATCTCTGTGTGATGTTTTCTGTTGCCCCAGAACCTTCCTTGTTCTGGTTTATATCTTTGATGGCATGGACCAGCCCTGAGCACAAACTTTCTATGGCCTTCAACTAATGCAGCTACTTTCGACTTACTACTGGGTGTATTCTTGGCAGTTCTTTCCTTGCCATACACAAGAATCTGAACTATTGCTCATTAGACTATGAAATCTATGAGATACCACACTCCAGTTCTTTGGTACCAGTGGCTCTGAGACTCTCAGGCCCTTAGTTCAGGCTGGAGGAGGGGCCTTTGGTGAGTGGTGTGACTCACTTTAGCCAATTTGAGGTGTTAGGTAAATGTAACTTGGGGAGGGATTGATTTGAGTGTCTTAGTTACTTTTCTCATATTTCTGAGGCAAAATATTCCATACCCAAAGCAAAACAAGGAAAAATTTATTTAGCTCACAGTTTGTTTTGATCAATAATCAGTTGGCTCCAAGGCAGGGTGGCATGGCACAGATGGAGAGAAGAAAAGGGAAGCAAATAAACTGCTTTTCCTCCCTTATATTATAAGCAAGCTACCCCAGCCAGTGGGGTTGTAGCACTCAGTCTCCATGCCCTCCTCTTGCACAGGCTCTGGATGAATACAAAGTGAGGACTCTGCCCCCCTGCTGAGTCACTTAGCTAACCATCCAAACTTCTCAAGTTGACACTGTGAACAACCAGAATGTAGAACTGTTGAGCTACTCAGTTAAACTTCTTTATTTCTCAAGTTGACACAGTGTATCAACCATTACAGTACCACAGGTAGCAGGTTTGTCCAAAGGCAGTGTAGGAAACTGGTAAACTCAAACTCAGCTTCACCTGTGTCTTAGGTTGTTCAGGCTGTTGTAACAATATACAGAGACCTTATAAACAATGGGAATGTATTTCTTACATTTGTGGAGGCAGGAAGTCCAAGGTCAAGGCATGAGTAGATTCTGTCTTGTGCAGGTCCCCTTCCTCAATCAGATGTCTTCTTGCTGTGTCTTTGTGTAGTGGGAAGGGAGAATACAAGTCTCTTCCACTCCTTGTCAGAGGAGCTAATACTCTTCTTGGGGGCATCCCCTTTGTGCCCTAGTCACCTCTCAAACACCCCAACTCCTAACAGCATCTCATTTGGTCTCAGTGTATAAATGGGGAGGGGGAGTGGGCTACAAACATTTAGTCCATGGCATCTGTGATTTCCTGATGGCCAAAGTCAGGGTGAGAGACCTTCCATCTGTTTCCTGGAGAAAGAGAGACAAGGATCATGAGGGAAATCAGATTCTGGGCTCAAAGAATGCTAAGGATCACCCCAACTCATCTTTTATAGGTAGAAACCCTGAGGGTCCAAGAGGATGAAGCCTGCTAGCCAAGGCAGCAGTGGGTGGAGCCAATCCCATGTCCACTGTGCGGAGTGCAGCCTGTGACAGCACTTGGCAGCAGTTTATAATAGCAAGATGACCACTCTTCCGTGTATTGTTTCATCACTCACATCATCTATCTGTAAGCATGAGGAGGGAGAGGCCCAAGACACTGTCCTGCTCATAGCCCAATGTACTTGGCTAGTGGAGTAATTGCCAAGGGAATGAAAACATGCCTGGAGATGATATGAGAGAGGCATGTTAAAGTGTCAGCCGGGAAGGACAGGGTTAAGGGAGATTGGCTAGCAGAGAAAGGTAGAGTCCAGGGGCAGAGGGCTGGACAGTTTCCAGAAGGTACTAGGAACTGTGCTGTAGTGACAAGCTAAACCAGTAATTACCAGAAGATCTAGGGGTGGCAGGCTGGACAAAATTCAAAAAAGATATCCAAGGGACATGGTGTCAGATGTTCGAGTTTTTCTTGGGCATGATACAGAGACCAAGAACTATGAGGCCAGGAGGACAATGATTTCATAGGGAGAAGAAATGAGTGCAAACTTCACAGAGAAAAAGGGCTCAGTGCCAAGTCTCCCAGACCTGCCAGCCATCCACCCTCTCAGTGTGTATCTAAATTTATAGATGTATTTTCAGTCAGAATGAGGTCCGCTCTAGACTGCATTTTGAATTAAAAGTGTTTGCCCATTCACCACAAGCTGATGCTGTGTGGTGGCTGCCCAGTCCTCTTGGCCTTGCTTGTTCTTTAAAGATCTCAGCTAAAGAGGCAAATTACACCTTAGTCTGCATTTCTATTCTTGTGATGTTGAACTGTTTTTGCATATTTAGCTCGTGCATTTTGTACTTGCTTAACTGTCATGGTACAGTTTTTGCTTATTTCTCTTTCCCTTTAAAAGTTATATAATTAAAATCTATTTACATCAAGGGCTTCTCTGGAGATTATTGATGGTGTCCTTAGAGAAATTGGCTCTTAGCCTATTGGGAGTTACAAATTTCTCATAGGACTTGATTCACATTCAGAAAAAAATGTAGTTTGCATTCTCATACAGCATCCAATTTCACACGCTCTTAGCCCCCTTGTACACCTACCATAGTTGAGGTCCTAGGCTGTTTTCAAGTCTGCTGCTTGCATCTTCAGGAAGGTCCTGCAGGAAGAGGAGCCGCCCAACCCCACTGGGCCTATGGACAGAAAAAGCAGCTCCCTCTACACTTCCTGTTTCCAGGCAGGGGCTGGGTGTTTCTTGGCTTGAGGGAGCAGTGTGGGGAATGGGATGGTGTCAGAGAGTTCTGAGTCACCCACAAGGCTGTTCTGCTGTCACAGAAGCCCCCATTTAGGCAGTGTCCTCGCTAGGATGAGAGAGGATCTGACAGGTGACTACATCATTATAGTTTTATTGTGGGGCCAGGATGGGGCAGGGATGTTCCTATGGGAACAGAGTAACCTGCTCAGTTTCTACAGGGGCACCCAGATGCCCTTTGCAAAAGGAGTGTTCCCACAGCTTGTGGCTTCTGTCTCCAGGAAGAGGACTGGTGCCACTCATAAGGTAGTAGAGACTGAAACCCACACTTGGCCATAAACTCAGGGCAAATCTTCTCTGAGTGACTGTGGAAATAGTTTGAAGACAGATGTGGAGAAGTGGGGACATGGGTCTAGGGCTCCAATGAGTCAGAGGATAGTGGTTCTCACACTCTGGTACAGCTCAGAATCCCCTAGAGGATCTGGGGATCACCTCACACACTGGTTAGGAAGTCTGTTATCAAAAAGACTAAATTGACAAGTAGTTAGGGTGTGGACACAAGAGAGCCTCTGTACACTGTTGGTGGGAATGTAAATTAGTATAGCCATATAGAAAACAGCAGGGAGCCTCTCAAAACATGAAACAGAACCACCATATATTCCAGAAGTCCCACCTCAGGTATGTAACCAAATTGAATTGAATTGAAATCAGGATGTTGAAGAGATATCTGCACTCTCATTCAAAGCCGTATTCTTGAAAATAGCCAAGGTAGGGAAATAACAAAAGTATCCATCAGTGAATGGCTGGATAAAGAAAATATGTCATATTTACACAGTGGAATATTGTTCAACCTTTAAGAAAGAAATTCTGCTGTTTACATGCGTAAATATCATATAGTCTCCCTAGTGTAAGAAATCTAAAGAAGAAATAAAAATGGAAAGGCATAACACAGCTGAATGGAAATCAAAGACTTATGGATTAAACAATGAAGTGACTGGAAGCAGAAAAGAGAGGAAACATAGCAGGAGCAGAACCATACTCTTATGTACACAGGATGAATTTGATATTGGTCGTAGGAACCTTCAAAAGGTTTTCCACATTGATGATAGCATCATGCAACACTGGAACCATGACTGGAATACGTGTTGTGCTGGTCTTTTAGATGTATACTGCTTCCAATGTAAACGCAGTTACTGCTATACTCCCCTCTCAAGTAAATGGTTGATTAACAAAATAGGGTTTTTAGGAAGAGTAAGAGACTAGGCAAAATGCCACACGCTTGATAGGCTACAATTTTGTACATCCTTGGATTTCTAAATATCTGTGTAAAAATATGTAAATGCTTTTATCAAATTCTAAAGAGATTTATTAGAATATCAATGATTGGCAGAAAGTAGCAATTGCAAGATAAGTGTAAGATGTTTGATACTCAGAAAGACAGTGATGTTGAGCTCAATTGTCTGTGTTATAGAGTAATAGTATCATGAAGCTTTTCTGCTGGAGGTTTGAGAATGTAAGTTAACAGTCCAAAAA
>PVKN010012983.1:0-20300 GCA_004027915.1 Capromys pilorides
AAAAAAAAAAAAAAAAAAAAAAGAAGTGCACTTGATATGGGAAGAATTTTGAGCTGTCCCCGATTTCATTATGAAGGGCTCATTACAAAGAGGGGGTAATGAGAGGGAAGAGATGATATGGAAATTAAGAATAAGCAATAGAAGAAAAGAACAAAAGAGTTTTACGTTCTCGACCTTATATTAGAACCTTACCTCATCCCTCACCCCCTTCTGCAATGCCGGCGGGCGATGCAGCCCAGGGCTTCACCTGAGGGCCATCCTCAGCTCCTCTTTTCAAACTTTTTATCTTGTGGAAGGGGCTTACTAGGTCATCCCAGCTCTGCTCGAATTTGAGATTCTCTTGACCCTCTAGGGCCCACCGCATCCTGCTTGCAGCCCTCGCCAAACCTGATGCAGGGGCAGCTGATTCCAAGGCAGGGTGGCATGGCCGTGGAGAAGCGGCCTCGGCAGGGCGGACAGCGAGCAGGAGGCTGCGAGCCTGCCTTCCCTCCCTTCTAGTCCACCAGGCGATAACCCGATTGGTTGGTGGGTGCGCGACACCCAGGCTGGGTCGTCCCTCTCCAGTGCCCAAAACTATGGAAAACCACTCCGCGGACTAGCCCAGGATCACACCTGTGATACCTGTGATCCAGTGACCTCTCAAAAGCTCTGCTTATGAACACACTAGGTTCTGGAGGGGGGCATCTAGTGTAAGCCGTAAAAAAAGTTTCTCTAAAAACTAAAAATACCCAGGTTTGGTGCCTGTAATCCTAGCACTGTGGGAGGCTGATGCAGGAGAATCACAAGTTCAGGTCCAGCTCGGGCAACTTAGTGAATCCCTGTCTCAGGAGTTTAAAATAGGGCTGGGTCTCAATTCACTGTTAAGTCCCTGGGTTCAATCCCTAGTACTATAAAACACAAAAACAAAAACAAAAAAGCCCCACCCTCCCATCCCTAAAAGGAGATCTGCCACGTGATTTAGTCACCTCACTTCTGGGTCTACACATCCAGAGTAAATAAAGTCAGTATACGGGAGGTACCAACACGCGTGCGTCCTCTGTTCACCATAGCTAGGTTACCGGGATCGGACTATGGAATCGCCCCGCATTTGTTAACCAACATGGTGGCGGAGAAGGCGTGGTACGCATGCGCAGTGGAAAAAAAAAATTCCGTGTCAGATGAAGACGTGTACGGAGCCAGTCCTAGCGCCTTGGGGGTTTCCGAAACAACAAAGTGGTTTTTGTCCACCCACCTGGACCTTCAGCAGACTGATAAAACTCAGAGCTCCCCATCTGAGCTTTCCCACCGCCGCAGCTGCCTCGCTCCTGCTCAGCCTTCCCAAGAGGGCCAGGATGCGCAGGTCCCCTACTCTTGTTGCCAATTTCCAAGCCCACTTCCGCTTGCAGGAAGCCTGCTGAGCTCCGGGCTAGAGGGCCCGGGAGACGCAGGACCCTAAGGCCGGGCCTCGGGTGTGACTCCTGGGAACTGCGCAAGTCCAGCTGCCAACCCGGGAGCGTGGAGGAGAGGACACTCCAGAGCAGGTTCGGGGAGGTGGTGGGAGCCGGGCAGAGGCTATGCGTCTGTGCCCAGGGACGCATACCTTGTGATTCTGACCCGAGAGGCATGTCACAACTGACATGGGGTGCAGTGTACCTCAACCCCGGGCCACTGGCCTGGGTGGGTCTGGGGGGAGCTGGGAATTTGCATTTCCACTGCTGGGAGGCAGTGACCGGAGTTCGAGGGGCTCCCGACTTTCTGGGCCCTCCTGTGAGCAGCTTTTCCTCCCACTGCCCCTGCGCTGCTGCCCACCTGAGGGACAGTGGCCTGAGAGCCGGCACCTCCATGGCGGGCCACAGTAAACCCTCTTCCAGCTCAGGCTGTGGCGCTGTGTCTAAGCAGCCGTCGCTCACCCTAGCCTGCCTGTCTCCTCCCCGAGTGAGGACGGTGCCCTGCCTGCACGTCACATTCCCCCGCTCCCCTGGCAGTGTCTGAATGAGGAGGTTGCTTTGTGCCCCATCCTCGACACTCCCCAGGCTGTGATCCGCAGCTTAGGAAATCTCCTGTGTTGCAGCTTGGTTCCACGGCAGCTTACGCCTGGGATCAGAAAGCGCACTGATGTAGGAGACATAAGCCTCTGGGGTCACTTCTGGGAGGCCAGTGCTGACCACCATGCACCTTCAGAGGACCTGACAGGAAAACAAGGCCCTGGGGAGCAGCCACCAGGCCTCCCAGAGCCGCATCCAGGGTGCCTCAGCCTGGCTGGGCGCAGCATCTCCGCCCTTGCCCTGCATTTGTACGAAGCCTGACATTCCTGGGGAAATGAAAGGCTGCGCGTCTGGATCCTCTCAAGCCGCGAAGAGAAAGCGGAGTGCACGGAATTTACAAGACCATGGCCGCATTAATCAGCAGCTGGAAAAATGAAAACTTGGGTCACAGGGTATGACACAACACTTGTACCCAGCTGGGGCTTTGCTTGTATTTTTTCAGTATCATTATTGAAAAAGGCAATATACTATTCCAGGAAATTCTACGCATCAGACCCACAGGCCCTAGCAAAAATATTTCCATGTTTGGGAATTTACTTCCAGCCTGTCGGCATGCAGAAGTGTGGGCATGTGTGTGGGGATGATGCCCTTACGGCAAGGGTCCCATCCCCGTGCTCACCCCCAGGCCAGGCCCACAGCGCTCACGCCTGCAACCCCAGCTCCCTGGGAGGCTGAGGGAAGGGCAGGACCCTAAGGCCGGGCCTTGGGGGTGACTCCTGGGAAGTCAGTTTGTTAAAAATGGTAAATTTCAATCTCTGGTCAAAAGCACAACTTGGAGACCCCGGAGACACTGTGTGGAGTCTGTCCTCTCTTTCCTGGTCTTACACACCAGCCGGAAGGGCATGCTCGAAGGTTAGGATGTGGGGCGGGGTAGCTCAGCGGCAGAGCTCGTGCCTAACCCAGGCTCATACCCAGCACTGCAAGAGAGAAATGAAACAAAAGCTAGAAAATAGGTTTTGGCAAGCAATCTGCTTGCAGGATTACCTAAGACGCTAGTTAGGAACTCTGTGGCCCAGCAGGGGACCACAGTTACCAAGGACACATTACCTCAGTGTCCCCAAAAGTGTTCAACCCTTTTAAATGACACTTAATGTTTTTAAATGGGTTCCTATATAGAATCTGAAGAGGCTGGCCTCACAGAAGCAGGGGATGGAGCTGTGGTTACTGGGGCTTGGAAGATGAGAGGGGAGAGCAGGGGAGGGAGGGAAGGAGGGAGGGAGGGGGCTGGGCCGAGTAATACACTCCCTTAGAATGCATCCACTCTGCCTCAAAGAAAAGTCTACGGGGTAGAGGGTGTAGCTTGGTGGTAGAGCGCCCCCAGCTCTATCCCCAGCAGTAATAAATTAACAAATAAAATAAAATAAATAAATATTTCAAAGTAGGAGACAAGGTTTTGCGTGTTTCCTCTCAAGGCAGTGACAGTGCTGGGTGCGCCCGATTTGGTCGTGACCCTGTGTGTCTTTGAATCCGACCCCGAGTCCTGCTGCTGCATGAATCTGGACGACCATAAATGGGTCACAAAGAAGATGAAACTCCTTAGGAGAGGAGGATTCTTAGGTCGGGCTCTCGGGGCTGTTCACAGGCCGACGGCTATCTCACAGGTCTCCAGGTGAATGGAGGGTTCCCGGCACTGTGCCTGGACCCCGGTGACGGAGGATCATTCTTCCCTGCCTTGTCTATGTCCAAACCTCTTTCCCTCCTCCCTGTGGGCTCCTAGGGGGTGTGGTCACTCACCACTTAATATCAGGGGAGCAACAAGCCTGTACTGTAGCTTCGCCCTGTGGCCTTGGTGAGCCCCAGGTGGTGCCAGGGTTTATTTAACTTGTCATCTCTTACGCTAATGTCTGCTCGAGTCTGTGGTGGCCTGAGATGGGACATCTGCCTGAGTGTTGTGTGTTGATGGCCTCTGGGCCTCTGGGAGGTAACTGGGGTTAGATGAAGTAGCCAGAGGATCCCTGAAACCTGGGTGGCTTCCTCAGGACAGGAAGAGAGCCTGTGGGCAATGTGTTTGCTCCTCAGGCCCCTTTTCTCTGCCAGTCAGCCAGCCTGGGATGCTCGTTTAGGGTCAGGAGAGTGCAGAGCACATGGTCACATGGGTCAGGTACACATAGGGGACAGCCGCTCTGGGCTCTTGCCCTCTGTGAGGTGGAACCAGCCTGGCCCTCCAGGCTCCTGGAAACTCGGTTGTGGAGCAGGGGCCACGGCAGCCAGGGGCGGGGGTCCTGCAAGAGCAATGCTTACAGTTGGAGCTGCACCTGCTGAGCTTTGAGAGTCAGGATGTGACAGTGCAATACTAGCCAGAGGAAGCCCCAGGGGCCCTGCAGGCCTCCCAGTGTGTGTGGGGCCTGGGCTCCCTGATAGTGGCTGCTGTCCCAAAAGGCGGTGTTTACCACCTTCCATCAAGGGAATGGGGGAAACACAGCCTTTTGCACATGGTCCTGGGACAACTGGATAGGCCTACATGGAACACGGAGCCACGCCCCGTCTCCTTCCATAGGCAGCAGCTGGCTCAGGATGGCACAAAGCCCTGGACTGGAGGTCAGGTGAGGAGGCAGGTGCAGCTCTGAGGGGCAGCACTGGCCTGGCTACCAGCCCGTGTCACAGAAGAGGGCACAGTGGGCCGGGAAACAGTACCATGTCAGAAGGACAAGCAAGTGCCAGGGCTGCAGCTCAGCAGCACCAGCGCCTGCCCAGCAAGTGTAAGATGCCAAGCTGGAGCCTTGGTACCGAGAGAGTGGGTGGATACAGTAAACTTCATATAATAGCAAACAAAAAGCAAAAAATTGCTTGTGTTTTAAAAGGCACCATGGCAGAGCCAGCCATGGATTAAAGCAGATTAAAGTGCCTGCAGGCAGGCACAGGGGCCAGGGATTCGATCCCCGGGCCTGCCGTGCCAGCCCTGCCCCTGGGGTGCACTGAGACAGTGATTAAGACTGGGCTCTTGGGAGGCTGTTAATAGGCAGATCACTATGAGCCCCACCTAGTACTGAGACCCTAAACACCCTGTAGACCCTTCCCTGAAAATAAAAATAAAAATAAAATAAAAGGCTCCGTGGAGAAAAGTGAAAGGATAGCACAGCAGGGAGGAACACATTTCCATGTCCAATAAGGGCTTATACCACAGCTCTTACAGCTCTATTAGAAACTAACAACTAGTTTTAATTACTACAACAGCATTAATTAATAACATAGGCAGAGGACCTGAACAGACATTTCTTCTGAGAAGATAAACATGTAGCAAACTAACATGTGAACAGATATCCATAGCCAACATCACTAGCCGTTAGGGAAACACATCAAAACCCTAAAAGTACCACTGCACATCCATGCGGATGGCACGGACACAAAAGACAGATAACGGCAAGTTCTGGAAGGGTGAGCAGACCCTGGGACAGCTCACACCGCTTGGTGTGTGCACTGCCGCCGGGTCTGGGCTTGGGGAAGGCGGCCGCGTGGTCTCTTTAGTGGTCACGTGCAGACTGCCCATGATCCAGGGGTTCTACTCCCGTGCACTTATCCAAGAGAAACGAAACACATAGAAACTGGTGCCTAGATGCAGGGACATCCAATAGTGAGTAAGTGGTCCTGGCCCAAATGTCCACTGACTGGATACGTGGAATGTGACATGCCTACACCATGGAGTACTTGTTAATAAAGAGAATGAAGCTGCCATTCAAGCTACGGTGCAGATAAACCTGAAGATGTTCTGCTATGGGAAAGAAGCCCAGCATGAAAGCCCACAGACAGTATAAGGGATTTACAGAAAGTAGCTAGGGTTGGCGAGATAGCTCAGGGAACTAAACGCCTGCTTTGGCAAGCTCAGGGACCAGAGTTAGATCCCCAGTCCGGCATGCTGTGCAGGCCCCGTCCCCGCCCCTGCCACCAGGGAGTGCTGAGCTGGCTACCGAGTCCAGGTACCTACCATGGTGGTACCTGCCTGAAATCCCAGCACTGAGGAGACTGGAGACAGGAGGATCGCTAGGAGTGCGAGCTGCATAGTGAGACCCTGTACCAAATACACAAATGAACTTAGAAAGTGTCTAGAATAGGGAGGGACAAGCAGATCGTGAGTGCCTCCACTGGGGGTAGGAAGAGAGATGCCTGGGAGCTACTAAAGGCAACCTGTGACCTTGCTAGTAGCCACCAAGCTGTGTGCTTTACGAGCCAGCTGCAATGCAGGTGAACCCCACTGTAGGAGGCTCCTGCTAACAAAAACCAAGTCCACTGAAGGGCCAGTCACGTAGCTCAGAGAACCACATGCCCCTAGGGTGCACTGAGATGGGATTGAGAATGTGTGTGGTGGCCGTGATCTTTGTGCTTGGGAGGCTGGACACAGGAGGATCACTGCAAGTCCGATCTATGTAGTGAGACTCTGTAGATCCTGTACTAAACACGCTAAACAAAAAGCCAACCTGGCTGGCCGGGAGCGTTTGGGCAGCACTTGACCCACACCTTAGCGGGGCCCGATCGCTCTTCCTTTTCAGTTTCATAACAACACCTACTGCATGTCCACCTTTTCCCACAACACCCAAGAACGTGCAAGACAGGGTGCACCTTCCCAAATAAAAGGAACACACACAAAGGAGACAGCGTCCAGGCCCAGAGGATCAGCAGGCAAGGCCAACAGGTGCTTTTATCACAGCAAAACAACTGGACGGAAATGCAGGCTGCCAGACACCAGGGCAGGAGCTGGACATCTTGCTGGCCCTGCAGGGTGACAAGCGATGAGACAGTTCCAGAAACAGGGGCTGGAGTCCTCCGCTTAGGACCCTGGGTTGGTTGTCCTGCCTCTGATGACCACTTTCCTTCTCTCCAGCATGTGTCACTGGAACCAGATCCCTCATGCAATGGCAGGAAGGCTGCCAATATGAGCACCCAGGACCCTGTCCCCAGGAGAGGGAGGAGAGAGGGACGGCCGAGCCTTCTGCACAGGGTTAGGTGCTGGTGAGCTGGGTTTGGCGCCCCCCTTGGCTTCTTACTTACCCAGGAAGGCTGCCTGAGCCTTAATACTGTTGAGAAAGCTTCCAGCCCTACGTGAACAAGTTTTGGGGAAAAACTGAACTGGGGACGCTCCATCTCAGAGAGCTGCTATGATACATGGGAGCATTCCTAATCTGAAAATCCAAATGCTCCAAAATCTATAGCTTTCTGAGTGTGGAAATGATTCCACAAGTAGAGAATTCCACATCTGACCTATGTGGAAGGCTGCAGTCAGACTGCAGATGATTTAAAGCCCATTGCGGCCAGGCGTGGTGCCACACACTCCCAATCCTAGCACTCAGGAGGCTGAGGCAGGAGAATCTCTTGAAGTTCAAGGCCAGCCTGGGCTACACAATGAGTTCAAAGCCAAACTAGACTATAGAGCTAGACCCTAAAACCAAATAAATAAGTAAGTAAATAAAGCCCCCAAACAAAACCCCAACCAAACACCCCCGCCCCCAAACAAAACAACACTTCTCCAAAAATGTCTTTATAAAATTACTTTCAGGCTATGTGGGTAAGGTACATATGAAACCATAAATAAATTTCCTATCTGGATTTGGGGTTCATTCCTGTCTCAGTTACCCTTCTCTGGTTGCTGGGACAAATATCAACTATCAAAATGAGGGAAGGAAAGGTCTATCTAGCTCATAGTAGAGGTTTTAGTCCATATTCATCTGGCTCCAAGGTAGAGTGGCACATGGCAGAGAGCAACCTTTCATGGTGGCAGCAAAGAGCCAGAGCAAAGGGAGTGGCAGCAGCTGAGGCAGCTAGCTAGCTTCTCTCCCCTCCTTACGTTGTAATGGAAATCACCTGCCCCAGGGCAGATGTAGCATCCACACCGCCAATAAACTCCAGGGGCCACCCCATGACTGCATGCGGTTTTGAGGGGACAGTTAGACACAAACCATAATAATTCCCAAGATAACCCATTGCACATATGCAAATTTTCAAAATCTGAAAATATCGAAACTGCATATTACCAGTCCCAAGTATTTTGGAGAAGGGACAATCACCTAGCACTGACTGGGCAATGGTTGGAAGCCTGGAGTGCTCCAAATTTGGGCACCCAGCTGGGAGGCCAGGAGACCTTCCCTGAGCTGTGCAGAGGTACTGCCTCCCAAGTGCCAGCCTGGGCCACAGAGCAGGGGCCTCGTGAGGAACACACGGCAGCCACAGCTCCTCCAGAACCATGGCTGTCACACATGCAAAACCAAGGCCAGTGCAGCAGCTGATCCCTGCAAATGTATTAGGGTCACCCAGCCCATAAATAGCTATCACCTGTGAGGTAACCGTAGAGGATGCCACATTCAAAGAGGAAGCCCCAGGAGGAGCAAGAATCAAAATCCTGTCCACAGGAGAGAGGGGAAGTAAGATGTGCATTAGGACTCTGTCAAAGCAGCCTGAAAGACGGTGATGGGAGCCAGTGGACGGGAGGGCTGCAACAAGAGCCTCACAGGGATGAGGCCCTGGGGGGATCGGGAGTGGGGGTGAGGGGTCAAAGAGCAGACTCAGTCTGCAAAGAGGAAAAGTTCCGTGGATAGATGGTGGTGGGCGTGAACGTATCCAGGGCCACGTGACTGCACAGGCAGGTGGACGTGATGAAGAAGGCGGAGGGCGCCTTAAACAAAGGCGCCTGTACTAGTCCAGTGGCCCGGGCATAGCACGTGATGAAAGCTCTCCATCAAGACAGCCTCCCTCCCTCTACATGTGCCAGGGGGCCAGGAAGGGAGGACCCAGCACCCTGCCCACCACAGCTGGCCCCAAAGGAGGGCGGGACCTATGCCTTGGTGTCTGCTGCTGCTAGGGTGGTTAGAGGAGCTGCTGTGGGAGGCAGGCCAGTGCAGGGGCAGGGTGTTGGCAGGTGCCCAGGCTGAGCTGTCTTCACAACCTGACAGGGACAGTCATGGCTGACGGTGCTTAGAGGGGGTGCAGGGGGGTTAGGGTCAGATGAGGTCATGAGAGCGGGCAGAGGAAGCACCCAACCAGGCCGTGCGCTCCTGTGCCCTGGGCCGTCCGCTGCCTGGTCTTGCGCAGCGAGAAGGCCCTCACTAGACTCCAGCACTGCGCTCGGGGCTTCTGGCCTCTGCTCTTACCAGCGATGTATTTTACCAGCTAGGTAATACCAGTCTCAGGTATTTTGTTACAACGCCGGACAGACAGGGGCGAAGGACTGGTGGTCCTGAGGGCAGGATGGCAGAGAGGAGGCCAGGCTGTGTGCCAGGCAGAGCTTGCAGGTATGAAGGCTGATGCTGTGGCCCAGGCTAGCCCCGCTGGTGCCGCCACCTGCTGATCACCCAGGAGCCCTGCCTGGTGCCAGCCACAGCTGAGGCGCTCACCGCACTGCCCTGATCTCCCACCTCCCACCTGTCCCAGCTTGCTCCCTGCGGGTCTCCAGCTGACACGATTGCAGTGGCTGTGCGGGCCACCGTTCTGTGTACCACCGTCACTCACTTCAAAGCCATGGCCAGAGGACTCACACACGGACCAGTCCTGTATCCGATGGCAGCCAGGGCCAAGGAATGGAGCTAGCGTGTCTCCCCAGGCCCAGCTCCCCGGGTCCCGCAGCCATCCTGGTAGGGATAGGGATTGCTTGCCTTCCTGTTCCATCCTGGTACAAATGGGAAAACAGAAGCCCAGGGACATGAAGTGGCTCCCAAGTGCCAAGTTGGACACAGCAGGGCCAGAAGGACAAGGCACTGCATCCTCAGCCTGGACTGAAGAAATCGGGTGGGCTGCAGCCCCAGCTCCCAAGCCCCAGGCCCCGCGAGGCCCTCTCCTGTCCTGGCCACGCTCTGGGCACTGTCCCAGAACCAACTGGCACAGACATCAAAGCAGCGGAGCAGCTGAGCATCTGGGAATTCTCTGGCGTCCACTGAGCAAGCGTCGGGCTCAGCCCCAAGGTGCCACCTGTCGCCTGGCTGGGGGCTTTCTGGGTTGCATTCTGCCCTGCAGCCATCCTGCTCTGCCCAGGTTGGGCCTGGGGTCTCCAGAAAGGGGTGTGCAGGGCTTCAGCCCAACTTGGCTGGGCTGGCAGGACCACCGAGCGGCTCACACCTGAAGTCCAGCAGACTGGAGTGCAAGCCCCAGCTTGGCATTCTTAAGACATGAGCACTGGGCAGGTCAAAGACTATCCTTGAGCCTCAGTTTTCTCATCTGTAAAATGGGAGCTTTCAGGGCTGCTTGTGAGAATTCACTTAGCTGATGCTCAGAAAGTGCTTGGAATAAAGGAGGGCTCAGTAGAGGCCACTCCTCCCCTCCCCCGTGCCACTGGGGTCACTTTCACATTCCTGCCTGTTGTGGTAGCTGCAGGGACCAGCTGCATGTTGAGCTGAGACTAGGGAAGGTGGAGAAAAGTGACATGTCCCCTCAAAGGGGCCCAAAGTGAGGGAGCACTCAGGGCCCAGTTCAGCTCTAGGTCTGAAAGGCCTGTCGGCATATTGGACGTGGTTCTGGGTTGTTTTAGAAAACCGGGGTTCAAGCCCCAGCTCTACCAGTGGGCACAGCTGTGTGATCTTAGGTAAATCTGTTCCTGTCTCTGGACCTTCACTTGACTATGACAGGAATTTAATTGTACCTATTTCACAAACCATATGAGCAAGGTGAGGCAGGCGGATAAGGGCCATATCCTGGAGCCCCAGGCCCCTATGATGCTGCCTCACGTGGTGTCTGGGCCTCCAAGTTCTTCAGTGCCCTTGACGTTCCTGTCTGGAACCTCAGATGTGGCCTTATTTGGCAACAAGGTCTCAGCAGGTGTAAACAGTTACGATGACGTCACCATGAGTGGGGTGGGCGCTAGATCCAACAAGACTCATGTCCTTACATGGCAACGCATATGTGTGATGGGGGCCTTATGACCGATGTCTCTTGGTGACAGTATAGCCATGGAGGTGTGTCAAGTGCTCTCTGAGGATGTGCCACCATCCAGGGACAGCTGTGCTTTGTTGTAGCGACCCAGGAACCTGACTTCCATGACTGCAAGGATGTCGCTGGGGGATTAAACACAGGGCTAGGCGGGCAGTTACCCGGTCTGGTCTTAAGGGCAGGTATTATAAAGGCGTCACCTCTGGACCCCTGGCGTCCAGACAGCTTGGAAAGCAGTGGACCCAGGGTCCTGTCACACAGGCGATGAAGAAGCAACTGCGCTTTGCACCCCTCCGTGGGAGGTTTGCTCACTTGAAAGCAACAGACTTGGGATCCTGTGCACAGAACTGTCTAGCCGCTCCTCAGAGGGTGACTGGCAGGAGTGCAATGCCGTGTGCAGGTCTGTGTCAGTCGGACTTTGGCCGCCCTGGCCTCCCTTTCTGAGCAGCTGCAGCACTGCATGGCTGGCCCAGAGAAGCGAGGGTCAGGACACGAGGAGGTGACTGCAGGCCCAGGACGGGCCGAAGATCCTGGCCACACACCGAGCCATGGGTCAGCCGGATGCGAGCGCAGCCGGACCTTTGTGAGCTCCTGAGTCGTCTGCTCTTTCGTCGAGGCCCATCCCGCTCTCCGGGGCTGAAGCATTGCTTTAGCTAAATGCTGGTGACCTAGGAGGACAAGAGCACAGATCCTGCACCAGGGAGGCATAGGAGACCCAAGGAAACCCCAGCTTCAGCTATTTTCTTAGTTTTAAAATAATTGCAGTCAGGGTTGGGGGCAGGGCAGCAAAACAAACAGGCGAACGAAAACGAACACGACAACTAAGATTTTTGGTTTTCAGGCCAGAGCATCAAAGGGAGACAGACCAAAGGAGCCGGGTGAGGGGCTGCCGCACACATATTTAACTAAAAAACCACTTGACAAGATAGTAAAGCATCCAGGCCACCAGATTTCAGAGTTGGTCTCCAAGGGGAAACTTACTGACATGATTTGTATCTCAAGTGTAACTACAGTCATGTGGTTCTCATTCCTTTGGCTCCTCTGTCTCAGGACCTGGCCATGTCCACCTCAAGAGCGCCTGGGCATTGGGCCCTGGGCACCGTGCCTAGCATGCAGGTGGCATTAATAAATATCTATTGACCTGATGAATGAGCCAGCGAGTACAGGATGAGCCTGGCTAGAGCGCCCCATCTGTTAAAAGCTTTCTCTTCAGATGTGCGTGGAGTAAAATTCATTCCTTTTGTCACATGGTTCTCTGCATTTGGGCAAATCACAGTCATGTGCCTGGGGAGAATCGCGACTGGGAACGGTGCCGTCACCTTGCCAGCTCCCCATCCTACCTGGCCGCTCTGGCCTTGTGCAGCCACCAACCCGCTATTCCTGCTTACAGTTTTTTCTTAATGTGGTAATTTTTTTTTTATATTTTAGGGAAGGGTTTACAGGGTGTTCAGGGTCTCACTACTAGATCAGACTGGCAGCGATCTGCCTATTAACAGCTTCCCAAGAGCTGGGACTACAGGTGTGTGCCACCATGCCCAGTCTCAATTGCCATCTCAGGGTGCCCCAGGGGTGGGGCCAGCACAGCAGGGCCCGCGGATCAAAACCCCCAGCCCCTGCACCTGCTTGCAGGTGCTTTAGTCCTCTGAGCTATTTGGCCGGCCCAAATGGCACAATGTACATTTTTTTTTGTACAGGGTCTACAGGGTCTCCTGTTTACATCCCAGCACTGGGATTAAAGATACACACAACCATGCCATCTCAATCATAACCTCAGAGTACCCTGGGGGTGGGGCCAGCATGGCACACTGGAGATGGAACTCTGGTCCCTCTGTCTGCCTAATCAGGTGCTTTAATCTGCTGAGCTATCTGGCTGGCCTTAATGTCATAGATGCATAACCCTAAATTGATCACTTTAAGCATACAATTCAGTGGCCTACACACGCTCATAGTATTCTGCAGCCATCAGCACTGCTAATTTGCATAACTTTTTCATTGCTCCTAACAGAAGCCCCCAGTTCCCTAAGCAGCAGCTCCTCACTTCTCCTCCTGCACTGCGGCCTCTGGTAGCCTCTTTCTGTCTTCCAACTCTGTGACTTTGCCTGTTCTCAATATGCCCCCGGCATATGGAGTCGCCCAAGGTCCATCCCTCCAGGATCTGCCTACCCAGCCCTTTTAAAAGAAATGTTCAATTCTGTGCTGAGTTCTCACTAAGCTGCCAGGTCGGCCTTGGTCTTGCAGTCCTCCTGCCTCAGTCTTCCAAGCTTCCTGCCAAGCCTCCCTTATTTTACTTATTTTAAAGTAAGGCAGCACAAGTCCTAGGCGTGCTGCACATGCTGTTGATGGAAAATACCTCGTTAAAGTCATTCCACCCTGTAACAGTTCTCTGGACAGCCAGAAGAGAGGATGGAGAGGGGGCTGAAAAACATGAGTGCTAGCTGGATACGGTGGTACACATCTGTGCCTAGTACATGGGAGGCTGAGGCAGGAGAACCACAACCGCAAGGCCAGCCAGCCTGACCCAGTGAGAGCCTGTCTCCACAAGCCACCCACGCACACACACTCACACAAACACACATGGAAAGAGCACAATTATTTACATTTACATTATTTCATACCTCAAATTCATGAGAACAAACTAAAAACCACCAGGACCTTGCAACTCACGTAAAGAGAATGGGTTAAAATTTGACGAGCACAACTTAAGGGCTTTCCTGCACACAAGACAGCAGCCAGCCAGAAGGTGCAACAAGAGCAACGTATCCACAGCACCTGTAAGAATGGGGCAGCACAGGAGTGAAGGCAGTGAGAAGGCAAGGGGTCTACACAACAACCACGAAGAGCCCGGAGCAGCCGTGTCTCCCACACGGCATAGAGCCAGGCAGTATGCTTGCTGTCGTTAACATCACCTACAAACTGGACAGAACTTCCCCAACCACACCTGCGCTCTTTAACCAGATGATACGGGGCCCATCGGCGAATACGTATGGTATCATTTTTATAGTTCTGAAAAAGAACTGATGCTGAAGACCAACACACTTTGATACATAGCAGCGGTGTAGAGGACCCCCTGGGTGCGGCTCCCCTCAAAAGAAAGCGATTGTGCCATCTTGGCTGAGCCTGACCCTGTCTCCTTGTATTGATGCACACAGAGCCGGCTAGGACTGCTCCTTATTCTTTCCGTTGGCTTGAAGCAAGCCATCAGTGTGGCTGAGGCACTGGTCTTTGAAGACCGCAGGCGTGTTTCCCCGGTAACCCCTGCCTGATGCTCTCTGGTGTGAGCTGGGTCGAGGCGGGATGAAGAGACAGTGCTCCACGCTGCTGGCTGGGATCCAGCCTCAAGACAGAGGCCATGTCTTCCTGGGGCTTGAAAGATCACACCTCAGAGCTGAAACCTGGACCCCGACACACTAGACACTGTCTAGGCTATGGGATGCAGTGCCCCTTCTGCACGTCCTTCTCTCTGCATACCGCAGGGGTGCTACCAGGCCTCCCACGCCGCCCGGCTCCCAGCACTCTCCTTCTTCCTGCCCTCCTCCCCGTCACTCATCCTCAAGCCGCTCCCTTCTTCATGAATTAATAAACCCAGGTACAGACCTGAGTGGAGAACTTTGCTTCCAAGTAGCCATTATCCTAGCTGGACTTAAGAACCCCTGGGCTCCCCAAAGCTGCACATATGTTTTATTGTCTTTATTTTCACCATGTGTTGCAGTGGAAGTGGTGGATTGGAATTAACTTGCTAGAATTCCAATAACTTTCCATAGGACTCCAAATAGAAGCTGGGTGGGCCTCAACAAGGCCTGGGAAGGGCTCTCTACAAGCAGGTCATATAAAGCTATACTAGTTAAGAAAGGCTGGAGAAGAGCTGGAGTAGAGGTGCCTTCCCCACTGGCCTTGCCTACTCCCGTGGGCATTTCCATAGTCCTATAGTACTTGGGAAGGATCACATCAGAATCTGTGAATGCTCCAACCCTTATATAAAATGACACGATATTTTCATGTGACGCGCACACATCCTCCTATTTAAGCACAAGGTCCTGAGTTTGATCCCCAGTATTTCCAAAAAAAAAAAAAAAAGTATAATTCAAAAATTCTCTAGGGCTGGAGACCGAGCCCCCTTGAACATGCCATATAAGTACTGGCCCGCGGAGGCACACCTGTGTGCCTCCTGTGTAACATACATGATCTCGGTATTGCTTCTGAGGCTCGATGCAGCACGCTTGCTACACAGGTAGCTGCTCTAAGTACTGTTTAGAAAATGATGCAGGCTCAGCCCGGGTGCAGCGTTTTCTGAACACGTCTGACCCACAGTTGACCCTGCAGATACAAGGGCCATGTATGTGAAGGGTCAACCGTGGAAGACAAGCCAGGTGGAGGAGGCTCTGGGGCCTGGAAAGAAAGGGCAGGACGAGCCTACTTGGTGGGTGTTGTTCCTCTTGATTAGCTGAAATGGGCTGCCGGAGGGGCAGACCTTCAGACCACCCTTCTCCCCGGGGTCCATGGAGGACCCATGGGGTGCAGCCAGGGGTCCTCTGTTCCTCCCCATCAGCTGCTATCCCCACCAGGAAGCCCACTAGGGAGGTGGAATCTCTGATCCTCCCAGAGGTAACAAGGAGCCCGGGCCACTGGGGTGCAGGGGAGGCTGAAGGGAGAACTGCTATGCCCCACTGGGGAGCTCCCTTCCCCCATCAGTGTCATGCCTGAGGCAGCCCGTGAAAACGCCAGATCTGAGCAGCATGCAGGGTCTCACGACGCAGTGTGAAGGATGCCCAAGCCCCGTGGAAACTCTCACCATGTACTGTGTGAGCAGGAAAACCTCGGTTCAGATGAGGAAAGCCAACCTGTTTCAGGTGCTGGGACAAACTCCCGACACCCAAAGTGAAGGAAGGAAAGGTTTATTTAGCTCACAGCTCATGGAGGTTTCAGTCCATACTGGGCTGGCTCCCAGGCTGAGGGGCACAAGCAGAAGCAACCTGCCATGGCAGTGGCAAAGAGCAAAAGAGCAAGGGAGGAGCAGCAGCAGCTCAAGTAGCTAGCCTACCCACCCCAGGGCAGGTGCAGCATTCATGACAATCAGTCACAAACTCCAGAAGCTGCCTCATGACTGCATGGGCTTTGGAGGGACACCTAGACACAAACCATAACACACCCAACAGACACAGAAACTTGGGTGATGCAGCGGTTACAAAGCAACGTGCTCTTGCTTGGATGGCACAGAGGTCCTGAGCAGCCTGCCAGACCCTAACACTCTCAAACAGCAGCCGACCTGGGGCTCACAGCTCCCTGCACTCACCCACAAAGCACACAGATCACCGAGGTTGGC
Organism: Capromys pilorides; assembly: GCA_004027915.1. Lineage (NCBI taxonomy): Eukaryota > Metazoa > Chordata > Mammalia > Rodentia > Capromyidae > Capromys > Capromys pilorides. The sequence continues at coordinate 16,189 of PVKN010012983.1, forward strand.
CAGGGCCCTGACAGGAAGGGGCAAATGGACGCCTTTGTCCTAAAGATGTTCAGTGTCCAGGTCTGGGTCAGCAGGCATTGCAGTGGCTGCACTCCAGTTCCAGCAGTGCCACCCTGAAGGTAGATGTGCTGCTGCTGGTCTTCTAGGAGGGAATGCGTCTGACAGGGCCCCGGGAGAAGCTGTGGCCTGGACCAGGCTGACACGGATGGTCAGAGGAGATGGGTGTCTCATGATGCCTACGCTCCTGCCAGATGGAGCAGCACTCCACTTGGCCCTCACTACGGGTGGTGACAGCACATCCCAGCTTATAGGTAGGAACCCTAGGCTCAGAGGATGACCTAAGCCAGGCCAAGCTGTCCTCTACACCTAGTGGGTTAAGGCGGAGGTGGTCGAGAGTGAAGACCTCTGGTCCTCTCAGCACCTCTGTGCCTCTACCTCAGGAGGAGCTGGGCTCGTCCTCAGGCCTGCTTAGGCCGAGCTATGCAGGACAGCAGGGACCTGTGCGTGGCCCAGGACTCGCACACTCTGGTGACTGCAGAGTCAGTGTCTGCCTCTGCTGGAGACTAGAAGCCTCAGAGGGCGCAGCTGCAAGTGCGCCTGGGCTCCTGATGTGGGTGATGTTCGGGGGGCCCTGGCAGATCCTGAAGAGCAGTGGAGCTGCCCCTGGCCCTGCTGCCACTGTCCCCCTAGCCTCAGCACGCAGGGGAGGGGCGTCGCTGCTGCACCCCGACAGCTGTGGCTACCCAGGGACAGCCACCAGCACAAGCCCAGGGAGACTTGAGCTTGCCCTCTAGTGCCAGGTGCCCCCCAGCAGCTGCTTGCTCCTTGCACGGCCCAGCCGGCACCCTGGGAGGTTTTGTCAGCACCCACTGCGGACTGAGGAAGGTGGGCACCCAGCCTGCCGGCCCTTGTGTGGTGGCAGGGGCCTCCCACTCGGCCTCAGGAAAAGGCTGCACTGAGGATTCTGCCCTCAGCTGGCTAAGTGTAAAGCCTGGCCTACCCTTAACCAGCTTCATGGCCGCACGGAATCGCGGCACATCCACTGTCCTCTGGAAGATAAGAATGCCCAGAGCACTTCTGACCTCAAGGGCTGCGGTGTGTGTGGGGCAGCTGGTCACTGGCTAGGTTGCCCTCCTCAGCCCTGTCTTGGGAGGTTCCACCCCTTGTGGTGACAGCAGGTCCTACAGGACAGGGACCCAATCTCCAGACAATAGGAAGGGCCGTGTGCTAAGTGCAGGGCTGCTTTGGGGTGGCCACCCTGCTGCCCTGGGGATGGCTGGGCCCATGGGGCTTTTGTTATTTTCATTTATTTGTAGAACTTGAAAAGAGCTCCACTCCCAAAGAAAACACCATGGAAGCAAGAATACAAACAGAACATGTCTCCGGAAATGGCGCCAGAGGACCAGCCCCAGGGAGCCAGCCCCAGGGAGCCAGGCGGCAGCCCCAAGAAGATAAGAGTGGCCTTTGTTTACTCCCAGCTGTTCCTTGTTTCCATTTCTCCTACCAAATAGATTAGGCTGCAGGAGGCAAGGGCCTAGCCTGGGCAGAAATTCCCACAGTGCAGTCCACGCCATTTCTGAAGGGTCTGAGCAATGAACAGTCATGGTTTTATTTCGGGGGATGTGGATGGATCTAGTGAATGTGGGCCGTAAGAAAAGTGTTTTCCTGTAGAAGGAGAACTCACATTTAGTACTGCTGAACAGACACCCGACTTGGAGGGGAAGGAATCCGATTTCCAGTCTGATCCTGCTCTTCCTAGCTGTGTGTTCTTGTTCCAATTGCTCAGCCTCTCTGAGCGTCACATGCCAAGTGGAAGCAATGACAGCGATTCACTGCACAAGAACACTGGGCGATGACAGCCGCAAATACCATGGGGCCCCAGGAGAATATGGTGGAGCTGAGACATGTCCAGTGCTGCAGGGCTGGGGCCCCATAACATCCCAGGTCAGGGCCAGCGCTGCCCGTGTGACCACGCTGGGCCCCCGCCTCTCCCCTGGCTGCTCCCAGCTGCTCCTGGTGTCCGCAGGGTGACTTCGTCTACTGTGAGTCAGGAAAGCTGTTAGAGTGGCTTTGGGGCAAACGCTACCACTGGCAGGAAGTCAGGAATCAGCGGGCCACCCCCTGGTGAGCGTTGTACCCGGGACTGGGCCACTGACAGAGTGCAGCCACTGGTCTTCCCAGCTCTCCAGGCTGCCCATGGCCGGGGCCTCCACACTTCCTCATCCCACTGCAGAGCACCCCCTCCCACATGGCCCCACCAACCCATTCCTCAGGTGGAGGGGGCCTCAGGCAGAGGCTCAGGACCGGCCGCCCTCCTCAGCCCTCTCCATGGTGCTGTTCTGGGGATGAATTCAGGGACACCCTGAAATCACAGCATCTTGGTACCCTCGGTAGACTCGGTGAAAGATGTCATGGCCTGAGGCTGTGGATCTGGGCGGCCACTGGGCCTGGGCTGGTGCTGGCGTGAGGATGCTTGCTCTACTGTGGAGGCAGATGCAGTAGGGCTGGGGGCCGCGGGCAAAGCTCTGTCTCCAAGGCCTTCATTCAGCAGGTCTAGCAGAGGCTCGGGAGAGCTGGGACCAAGGCTTGGGACGGAGGGCCCCAGTAAGCTGAAGAGCCTGGGAGCCAGGTGGCTTTTTGACTGTCACACAGCTCAGCCCCATCTGCTCTTGGCCATTTGTGCTTGCACGAGGTCTTTGCTTCCTTGCATGCGGCCGTGGACAGGAAGTGAGGCCAACAGCCCTGCTAGAGGGCTGGCCCGTGCACATCCGTGCAGCGTCCAGGCACCCACGCCAGCGTCCTTGCCGGTACCAGAGTGACTGGTGATGAACATTTGCTACCACAGCCTCACCATGAGGGCCATGAAGACCATGTGAACGCCTTTGGGCTCTGGGATGAACGCCAGAACCCCAGGCCAGTGCTGTGCTCCAGGGGACGCGGCCAGGAGCAGCCAGGCTTGGGGAATCCTTTGATCTGGGTCCCACACGCATCCTCGCCTTTGCTGCTGCCCTGGGAGAGGTAGTAAAATGTGCACATCAGCCTGAGAGAGAGCATTTACTGCCGTTCCCTGGAGCCGAGCGGAGAGGTCAGTGCCAGGGCCCAGATGAGCGCCTTCGGATGAGCGCCTTAGGCTGGCTCTGTGTGCAGCCCCCATGGAGTCTCCTTCGAGAGCTCTGGGCTCTGCAGCCGAGAGATGCAGGTCATGGTCTCTCTCACAGCTCTTTCCGGCCATCCTGGACCAGTGAGATCACAGAAGATAAAAACAGCCATGGGGGCTCCATCAGCTCACGGAGGACAACAAAGCAGGGAGATGGGGCCAAGATGGGCCCTGGGCTGGGGACAGGTGTGTCCCCTCCTTTCACTACCTAGAGGCCTAGGCATGCGACCTCCTGCGCTTCGCATCAGAGAGAGCAGCTGTCTGCCAGGACCTTGAGAGAACCAGGCAGGCCACCGTAAGGCCCAGTGCGGAGCCTTGCAATGTGCCAGCCACAGCCTGCCTCAGTTTCCTCACCTGCCTGGGGAAGTCCTTGTTCCTGACACTGCAGGGTGGCTGTGAGCTGGACAGAGATCAAATGCCCATTGGGGAATGCTAGCACATGCCTGGCACACAGTGGGCACTCCAAGGATGGGGGAGGGGTCAGGGCAGCGGCAGAGGCCTGGATGCGGAGGACCATTCACAGTTTCAAAGGCAGCGGCAGCACCCTGGGCATCTGCCTCCAATTACTGCCTCGTTTGTTATCCACTCTCAGCTTTTATTTGCAAAGATGCTGTGATAAGCAGCTGAGTGGGAGAGTTCCCGCTTTCTGTCCCCAAGGTATAGTGTGTCTGGTACAGCTGGCCCGCAGGTACCAGAGGCGGGAGTAGGAGGGTGGAGAGGCAGGGGGCACATCTGAGCCCAGAGCTACACCTCTGGGGAATCTTGAGCCCAGCTCAATGGGAAAAGTGTGCCTTCTACCTTTCTGTCTGCAGCATGGGCATCACCAAAGGCTCCTGCCCCCAGCCCATGCTGGGCTACACTCAGTAAACAGCAGAAAGCCTGGGCGTGGGGCTGGCACACACCTCAGTGGTGGGGGCCTGGCCTGCATGCACAAGGCCCTGCCTTCACCACCCCC
>PVKN010012984.1:0-20294 GCA_004027915.1 Capromys pilorides
GATATAGATATAAGTATATTTCTTTGATATATATAGAATATATATTTTATTGATATATATATATATATATATATATATATATATATATATATATAATATGTATATATTCCAATGTTCTGCAATGAAACCTGTTACAACTAATATGTACTAATAAAAAGGGTTGTGTATTGAAGATTTATCTAGCCATGGGATTTATTCGCAACAAATCTTTTCACTGTCCTCAGCAATTCCTGAATTATAGAACACCATAAGATAGTAACAATCACAGTAGTGAACCAATGACACATTGTGCCATTCCTTTGTGAATGACAAACACAAGTCAAAAGTGATGCTTTCTTTGCAGTAATCTGAAGGCTGCTCAGAACCCTTCCTGACTCAGTTCTACAGGGAAGTGTTGCTAATCAGTCTGAAGTATCACAAAAATGAAGCCCTCTCTGGGGTTCCTTTTATAGATACTTAGCTTGCGTTGTCAGACTCTGAACCCTCATGTGAAGAACATTCTACCCGGGACTTCATCATGAGATCTGTTTCTGCTCTTCCTTTTTACATTAGGTAAGATGTCTTATCTTCTTTCTCTGTCCAAATTTATCTCTTGAGTTTTGACAATAGTACCCCTCTCTTTGCAGCCTGTATTCTGTATTCACAAGCCAGGGATGCCACATCCTCTTTTACATCACTCTTCCACTTCTCTCAGGCTTTATGTGTAGCTCTTGTTCTCATTCCATCTTTCCAGTTGCACCTTTGTCATCAGTATCAACACTACCTAAAACACTTCCTATGGACTACACACTTTAAAATCAAGATAGTTATCTAGGAACAGCAGGGATTTATCTGGGGTGGTACCTTGCCTTTACAGTCAGTTTCTCTGTCTCTCTGTCCTGAAGCCAGCAGCCTTTGTAGTGCATGGATCGCAGGCCCTTGCCACCTGGGCTTTTTTTAGCCTTTGACCTGGAAATGGCGATGGGAGTCTGGGAGGTGAAGGAAGAAGCATGTCTCTATCTTTGGGAAGAAACTCAGCAGCACAAGCAGTTGTGCTGGATGGCATGTAGGGGGACCTCCTGAGGCACCTGGGTGCCTGTGGAACCGGTGTCGGGGTGCAACCCTTGTGCGTTCTGAGCAATGCCACTCGTTTTCTCTTCAGCAGCACTTGGAGTCATCCCATAAGTGTCCCAAGTTTCTCCATCCATTTCCTCTAATGCATTGTAAGCAGTTTCTTGGGTCAAATTAGTTACTTTAAAATACCCAGAAGAGACTGCTGTTTTTCTAATGCAGAGGAGAACAGCGATCAGGAAGATTCATTCTAATGAAATGCCACCAAAGGGCTCTAAGCAGTTAAAATCATGGTTATGAATCATATCCTGGGAGCAAACCTCAGCAGATTCTTTCTTTCGTGGTTACCATCATCAAACACCAAGCACTTGATATACTCTCAATCAGGGATAAAAATAGCCAGATAGTAAACACTATGAATGAGTAACAACACAGTCGATGTTGCAAGCATTCTACTCTGGTGTATCATAAAAATAGCCATAATCAAATGGTTATGGCAGTGTTCCAATAAAGTTTTATTTACAAAATAAAACAACAAACGATATTTGGCCTGTGAATTTTAGTCTTCATTTTCTCAATGTTGAAGAGTTTAGAATTGATCATTTGTACAAGGAGATAATAAGTCATTTCATTCATTGCTATTCATTCTTTCAAGTTTCATTTCATTTATTTTTTCCCACACTAGGTAAATGGTATAAAATGATGAGGAAAACATATATATTGCCGAGAAAGAATATTCAATTTTCTAGCTTATGACATAAGGAAATATAACTTATCACACTTCTGAAAATGCTCTTTGAATTCTGAATGCCAAGGATTTTCCTATGAGAATTTTCCCAATCCTTCTCACAGGACCACCTGTCTTTGTGTAATCCTGCCATGCCTTTAACTCCTACTTAAGTTCATGCAATGAAAGGACATTCATTAGACAGATGAGCATTAGCTTTCCAATCCAAATGCAAGGCTTTAATCAGCCCTGAGAAACACTAAAACACACAGAGGACCTAAATTGCATTATATCCTGGAAAAAATATATCCGCTCCTCCATATAAATAACAATTCCCTTGTTCTTATCATGGAAGAAACACAAAAGATACCACTAGAATGCTTTTATGTATCCTCTAAATAATGCCTATAATTAAATGTGTCATGTGCATGATTGAATAAAAGTCCATTTGCTTTCCAGCTTCCTCCAAATTATGCTGTGATTAAGAAGATCAAAGCAACAGGTTCTTTCGAGTGTTGTGATTGTTTTCCCCTGGCACAAGCTCTCGTCTACCAAGAACCCAGCCCTGTTATCCAATTTTCTGAACAATAATGAAAAGCCTCCCCAAATTTTCAGATCAAAAATCATTTGCAAAATGTGTATTCCTAGAATTCAATATTTTTTTTCCTATTTTGTAATTCATGTGAAAGAATTTCAAAGCTGAAAAGTTACAGGGCTGCAAGGAGAATTTCTGTATCTCCATTTACTCAGATGTCCCATTCCATTTTCCACAAATTGTCTTAAGACTCATCCTGTTCAGTTTAATTGTTATTTTTATTAGTACATGTTTGCAGTATCTAATGTTTACATTCCCTGTGTGGAGTTCATCCTTCAGATATGGATAACACATCTTAATTCCTTTCTTATCCCATTTCCTTCCTCCCACTCACTCCTTCCTCCATCTCACAATCCCCTTCCCATTTTTAAAAGCTCTGCCGGCCTGCTTCCTGTCATCTAACTTTTGTTTTGCTCTTTAGTTGTAATTTGCATTCCTTACATGAGAGAGTTCTTGTGATATTTAAACTTAGAGCAAGAAGGTTTAGTCCAGTGTCACACGTCACCCAGATAGCTGTGGCCATTACGCCTCCTTTATTTTGGAATAGTTCCTAGGTCCTTTCCTTAACTCTCCTGACCCTGACATCTTTGAAGGTGACAGAGCACTTGCACAGATTGTCTCTCCATTTAGTACATCTTGTCTTTGCCTGTGATTAGATCCAGGTCCTGCTTGTGGGTCAGAATATCACATCAGCGGTACTGCGATACTGCTTCCCATCTGTTGTACATGGTGCCCACCTATACCTATAATAATATTATTGATTTTGGTCTGGTGATTCTGCCTGATATTTTAAATCACTTCTTTGACTTTTGCAATTAACAAATATTTTGTGAGCAGATTCTTTGACATTATGCAAAATCCTGTTTCACGTCTTATATTCATCTTCTAGTTTTAGCATCCACTGATATTTCTTAACAAAATTAATTCTTCTTTCAATGGTTATATCAGTCAGTGCTCAGTTGAGAAACAGACATACAGCAAGATATAAGAATAAGAATTGACAAGATTGGATTACAGTGATCACCTATAAAGTCAAGTGAGGAAGAACACAAAAGGTCAGCCTGCGTGCTAAAGTCATGAAGGCCTGAAGCTCAGTGCAATGTTCCATGTGAGTTCATGTCAGGAAGACAAAGGCTCTGTGCTGGAAGCAAAATGGTCTGTTCTGGGAGCTGTTTTGGGCTGGAAGTCAGCAGATGATGTCTCAAGTGGAGGTGCAGAGCAGTTCCTCTGAAGAAACTGAAGTGAGCCATTCAGGTGGCACTCCAACCCAGGCTGGGTCTTCTGGCTTTAACTGGGTGCTCCTTGATCAAGTTAACTGACAAAAGCAATGAACTATTACAGTTGGCAAATGAGTTTTAAACAATCATGCCATCAAAATGTTCTTGGTTAGGATCACAAAGAGATCACCTTCTCTCTACTTGCTTATGTATTTCACTGAGGACACATAGATTCCCACTTCACCCAATAAACTATACTCCTTTCTTCTCATCATTTCTATTGGGAGGCAAATTGCTCCAGATCCGGATGAGTCTCTTCCAAGAGGTCGAGAAACCTGTCCAAAGTAACACAGTTGGTACATGATGAAGCCAGGAATTAAATCTAGATTTCTGACCACATTAATTCTAAAGTATATATTTAGGCTTTAAAAAATATCAAATCAAACATTTCATGTTCCTCTGAATATTCAGAATTAACCATACTGCATGGCCTCCTCTTTAATTTACAGAATAGATAGGATCATCTTATGCAAGCAAAAGCTTTCACCACAAATCATATACTATTTGCTATGGGTTGCATAGTTGTGTCCCCCATAAATGCATAAAGCATTAACCCTTAACAGTACTAAGGCCCTTGGAAGGTAACCAGACTTAATGGAAGTCATGTGAGTGGGAATCTCATGATTATTTCGAGGAAGAGAGAAAGAGCCCTACCTCTGTCTCTCTGTCTCTGTCTCTGTCTCTGTCTCTATCTCTGGCTCTCTCTGTCCTGTGAGGAAATGGAGAAAATATAGCCATAGGCAAGTCTATATATATATATATATAGAGAGAGAGAGAGAGAGAGAGGCTTCACCAGGTACTGAATCTACCGGCTCCTCGAATCTTTGACGTTCAGCTTCCAGAGCTGCGTGACATAAGTATCTATGGCTCACATTATCCAGCCTGGGATCTTCTGTTAAAGCAGCCCTAGTTAACTGAGACGCTTTTTTAAAAAATTAGTACTGCTCCCATAGCTACATTTCACTTTCCACAGTTGTACTTGTCATACTGAGTTGTGGTCTATAAAGACTAAGTGGGAAATTTCAGACTTAAATAATTCATAACTCATAAACTGCACACCGTTTCCTCCCACTGGTGTTGTTTCATGAAGTCTTGCACTATCCTGCTCCACCCATCTCACTATGTCCCATTCAGGATATGAATCATGCATATGTGTATCTCTCTCTCTCTCTCTCTCTCTCTCTCTCTCTCTCTCTCTCTATATATATATATATATATATATATATATATATATATATAATGATTTTTATGCTATTTGAGGTTTCGAACATTTCCTAGGCTTTTAGGAATACATCCCTCATGGAAAAGGGGCAAATATTACCCCCTTAGTAAAAACAATAATATAAACAAATTAGTACTGAGGGAATGAACCGCAATTGATTCTGTAAGGGTCATCAACAAATGCCCTGTTCATATTTTTAGAGCAATGACAGAAGTTCTGGAAGCAGTGCTTTGAAGTTTACAAAAAGTTTTCTGGCACATAGTCTTACTCTGGAAAGGTAGGATGGGTAGTATTCGCACATTTTCCTCACAGCTTGTGAATTCTAGCTTTTCAGGCTGGCCAAGAAGCTCAACGGATTAAAGAGCCTGCAAGCAGGCACAGGGGCTGGGGGTTTGATCCCCAGGCCTATTATGCTGGCCCCACCCCCGAGACATGCTGAGACTGCAATTAGACTGGGCGTGGTGACATGTGCCTGTATTTCCAGCTTTTGGGAGGCTGTAAACAGGCAGATTACTTTGAGTCCCATCCAGTAGTGAGACCCTGCACACCCTGTAGATCCTTCCCTTAAAAAACAATAACTCTTAAGTTTTCATAAAGCTCTCAGCATGTCTGTCAGACAAACATTAGGAAGGGGAAAGCTAAAGACAATGACAAGAAGTGGGAGCACGCCAGCACAGGGCTAACTTCCCCAGTGTCATTCTTTCCTGCTATCACGTACTAATTAATGTGTTCCCAATTGTACTTAGTAAAAGATGAACAGCTATTTTGGGCAGCTTCTATTCAGATGAGAGTAAGCAACGTCTCGGGAAGCTTGGATATGATGGACCTGATCACGGGAGATTAGAAGAAGCTCTGACTCCCGGTTCTCCAGGCAGGCTGGGTCCAGATGCTCAGCTCTTGTTACTGGTAAAAGCCTCAGGTTTCTTCTTCAGTGACAGCAAGGGCAATTGGGGACTTTGGTCAAGGGTGACCTCTCTGAAATCTGACTAAAGGTCAGAAGTCAAAAGAGCAAAATCTGTAATTGAACAAGCGGGATCCAAATGTTACATCTGTCTCTTTCTACTCCTGATGCCTTAGAGAGAGGACTTCATCAATTGGAGACAGTAATGTTTTTCTTGTTATCATCTGAATATGTAGACACTACAAGGCAATATCTAATTGCAGTAATTACGATGGCCAATTGCAGAAATTTGCAGTACCATATATGAAAGATATGTGAAAAATAATATATTAACAAACTACGCATTTTGGAGGGTCACAGATTCTCAAATGAACTGAAAACAATCGCAAGAATTTTAAGGTTATTTGGAAAATATGAAGTGGGAGTTCTGGTTCATTGGTACTTACAGACATAAAAGCGCAGCGATGGTAATAAATTCACTGTACTCCAGGGAATTTATGCCAATTATAACTCAGAACATTTATGAGTTAAAATAGGCCACCAACTTTGATTAGAAGTGCATTATTACAAAGAAGACAGAAAGACAAGTATAACTATCTCTGTGCTCAAGAATCTTAACAAATGGTTTTCAAAATTATTTCAGGACCTCTAGTATCTATTCCATAGAGAAACATAACACTACACAACTTTTGTCACAGAAGACAGTTTTTTCTTATTGCTCAGTACTCTTATTTTTGGGATGAAGAACACAATCCAGAGAGGCTCCAGTGGACAGCACTTCATACCCATCGCTGCTATCAACAAAGCTCCCTGTTCCTTTGCTATCGGGAGTTGGCTTCTGACATTGTGTCGATAGCCAATAGACAAGGGCACTAAGGATCATGAGCCTAAAGCAGATACCCAGGGACCAAGGCTATTTGAAGTGCATTCCTTTCTGCTGAGACTGGTGTCATGTAAAGGCAGCTCTGCTTCCCTACAGCAGGACCCTCCTGGTCTTGTGAGATATGAGAAAGTGTTGTGCAGTGCCTGTACCAAGAAGTGCTGTGGACACTTTAAGTGCTGAAGCCCATGTCCCCAAACCCTAGTTAGGAAGAGCCTTATTTTTGGCCTCATGCCCTTCTCCAGTTTCATTTCCACTGAAAAATGACCTGAACTCTGTAATCTTTTTCCATCAACACTGGCTGCTAAAATTATATTACAGAGATCTGGTAAAGGATGTGCTCAAACACTTTCTAAAACCTACTTGGCCCTCTTAGGAGAACATCGCTACCAAGAAGAACAACAGAGAGACTTTAATTAAATAGCACATATCTCTGAAAGAGATATTCATGCAAAATATCCTAGATTATGTGGCATTAAAAGTTGAATAAAATCTCTTTTTTTTGTATAGTTTTTTAGAGAAGGGTCTAACACGGTGTTCAGGGTCTCACTACTAGATCAGATTACTAGTGATCCGCCTGTTTTCAGCCTCCCAAGAGCTGAAATTATAGGCACACTCCACCATGTCCAATCTCACTTGCCATCTCAGCAGACCCCAGGAGTGGGGCTGGCAGAGCAGGCACAGAGATGGAACCAGGGGCCCTGCACCTGCTTACAGGTGTTTTAATCCCCTGAGTTACTTGGCTGCCCATAAGTTGAATAAACTCTGACCTCAAAAAGTTTATGCTCTAGTTGGGCATCTCTACCTGGCATGAGAATTGCACTACATTGCTTCCTACAATTATTTAATAGAGTGAATAAAAATGGTGACAATAAAAATACCTATTGTTAAAGGACTGAATTTTCATCTGTCCCTCCTTTTTACAGACATTATATTAGTTGATCTGCATCTCTATGCAGCCCATTATTTTCCTGTTTGGAAGCTTGAGAAAGTGAAGCTCAGATAAACAAAGTGTATTGGGCAAGCCAAGCTGAAAGGTGCCAGAAGTGATGCAAACCCGCTCCTGATCTCAAATCACTGTGTTATTCTACCAAAGAAAATATTGTTTCAGGACAGGGGAAGGAGCATTGAATTCTGACTGCTAATAGTGCCAATTTTGTGATGTCTGTAAGTATATCTTGGTGGCCTAAATTGTTTAAAAAGCCTTTTATAATTTATGTTTATTTCTCTCTTTACAGTGTAGTACTTACATTAACACAAAACTTTCAAATGGTGAGGAAATTCCCAATATTTTTCCTCATGTACACAAATTTATTTATAATTCTACTGAGTCATTTCTTTTTTTCCCCAAATCCTTTTCCATTCCTATACATACTCTTTGCTTACAAAATCTTAAATCAGTCCCATGTGCTAAATCATTAGTAATTCCCCTCTATCCACTTAGGAAGGGGTGTCCAAGGAAAGAAAGTGAGCAACCTGTTTGGCAGATACCAAAATGCTGAAGTAAACACAAAATTCCGGTGTGCAAGTGGTTTACTTTTAAGATCCTCACAATGATGCAGGTAATCGAAAATGCATTATTCTGTGTAAAAGAAGCTGAAATCAGAAGACCGTGCATTGACTCATCCCACTTATAATCTAGAAAAGGCTAAACTATTGCCTTAAAAAAATAGGTCATTGATTTCCAACAGCTTAAGGGAAAATGTTGTCTACAAAGAGTACTGAGTATTTATGTGTATTGAAAGTAGTCTAAATTTTGAATGTGATGGGATTTTTTTTTCAATTATACATTTGATACAGAGTCTCACTATGTAGCTGAGACTTATAGTGATTCTCGTATTTTTCAGCCTCCCTAGAGCTGGGATTACAGGTGTGGACTTGGATACTGGCTCAGCACATCCTTGGGGCAGGGCTGGCACAGTAGGAGGGATCCATAATTGAATCCTGGTCACTACACTTGCCAAAGCAGGTGCTAAGTGCACTGAGCTACTTTCCTGTCTCTTGTGAATGTCATGGATGTTGCACAACCATGCATGTTTGTCAAAACTCATAATAGAACTATGCTTCTAAAAAGGGTAAGATTTATTGAATGTAATCTATATCTTAATAAACCCCACTTTGAAAAGTAAAAAAAAAAAAAGATGTTCATAGCCATCCTCAAGTATTCTCACAAGTTCCTGCAAAATACTTACAAACTCTTACAGACAGAGCCAGAAACCTTTTGTGTCATTGTTTATCATGACTAAACATGCTCTTGACTCAGATCCAAGTGAAGTGTAATTTTGTAATCTATTTAAACTATAGATGAAGAGCTTTACTAGTCCCTCAATAACAGGGTTTGTAATACATGAATTCAAGCAATGTCTCTATGCTGAGGTCATTAATTACTTGCTAATGAAATGAACGTCAAGAAGTGTATTCTTTTATGCTATACAAACTGCATAGAAATATGAGATATAAGACACAATAAATAAAAATGTCATCTGGAATTTTTTGTAATAATTGATTTGCATCAGGAAAATCAATATGCTATTGATTAAAGAACACTGAAGTAGTGTGAATGGACTTAAGTTGAACCCTGGCTCAAATCACTGCCCTCAGAGGAAAAAGATGACTTAACTTTGATGAGCCTCAGTTTCCCTTTTTAACTGCCCACGATAATTAAAAGAAAACAGGTTTTGGATAAGATATTCCTGTGATTCCTTTTAGGCTCCAAATATTTATTAACCTTTTCATTCCTTGTAGTAGAATAGTGATAGTCTGACATATATTAATCATAGTTCCCAAGGGTATATTTTTTTAAAGTATTACTGATCACTCCAATTAAAAGTGCCTTTTTGAGTTTCAGCGCATAGTGACTCTTGAGCCCATATTATGTGCATAGACAATCGCTACTTCTGCTTTTTCTAAGAAAATACATCAGTGTTAATTTCCCTCTTGGAACACGCTCTGCTCAGTGTCCATCTTTTGTGTCCTTATGCACTTCCAATGTTGGGTCTGTAAGTCTTACTCCAACACAGTTGTACTGAAACTGACTTCTTGTCTCAGTAACTCTTCTCTTGTTGCTGGGACAAAATACTTGACACCCAAAATGAAGAAAGGACAGGTTTATCTAGCTCTCAGGTAGTGGAATTTTCAGTCCATGCTCAGCTGTCTTCAAGACACATTGTCACATGACACAGAGAAGCCCTTCATGATGGAGATAAAGAGCCAAGAATAAAGGGAGGGACAGCAGCTCCCACAGCTAGCTAGTCTCTTCCCCAGCTTTACATTGTAGTGCACAGTTCCCACCCCAGGGCCAGGATGTAGCACCCACATCTGCAATCCCAGCACTGGATCAAGAATCAATGACAACCTCCAGAAGCTTCCCGTGACTGAATGAAGCTTTGGTGGAACAAGTAGATGCAAATCGTAACACTTGTCCCGAAAAAATTAAAAACAGCCCAAGAACTGAGACCATGAGCTGTATGAGGTCTCCGGTGCTTTTGTTCCCAAGGCGGCTTAGCTTAAAGCACAGAGTAAGCTCATGTCCTTGTGATTTATAAGCTGGATGCTTTCTATGCTTGAGAAACCACCTGATTATTGGAAGGTTGAGAAGGGAGAGCAAGCAATAATTTTTCCACCTCAAAGGCCATTCAAATATAGGTTAATACCTCTAAGAATTGCCATTAAATGTCAAGGAATATGTGTTTCCACTGTTTCATTCTATTTAATCTGCCTATAAATATGAGCTCTGAGGTATAAAGAAATGAAAAATGCCACTTGTGATGGCATAACCCTTAACTTTTATTAGAAGGTGCTAAGGATTCCAGCGCAGTGGCCTGGAGTTAGAAGGTGCAAGCTCAGCCTGGCACTGGCATATTTCTTAATTCATCTATGACTGAGTTTCCAAACACCAATACTGATGTTGAATAGGAATAAAACTATTTTCTAGTGCAGTGCTGGTATGTAACAACTGTTATAATCCTCATCTGTACCCCTGCCATCATGAAGGTATTATTGTCCTTGTATTTTCTCATGGAAAACATTTGGCAATGTCTTCAAATTATTACTAGGGAACATGAGTTAAAAGATTTTGGTCTTTCTGACACATGACTCATTCTACAGCAGTGTGCTGCCTCTTAAAATTGAAAATTAAAATTTCTCTATTTTTAAATTAAAGTTTCAAGTGTGGGCCAAATAGTTCAGTGGATTAAAGCACCTACAAGCAGATGCAGGGGCCAGGGTATCGATCTCCAAGCCTGCTGTGCTGACCCGACCCCTGGGGCATGCTGAGACAGCAATCAAGACTGGGCATGGTAGTATGTGCCTGTAATCCCAGCGCTTGGGAGGCTATAAACAGGTGGATCACTACAAGTCCGACCTAGTATTGAGGCCTTGAACACCCTATAGACCCTTCCCTAAAAATTAAAAATAAAAGATAAATAAATATTTAAAAATTAAAGTTTTTTCCTTCTGTGAATAAAGGGGAAATAAAAAGAAGAAAGGTTAAAGGCTGGTGACAAACCTCAGCACACTAAGCACTTGTTCAGGCAAGCATAGGGGCCAAAGTTTGATCCCTGTCACCTCACATCACACTGGCCCCAGCCCTGGGCATGCTGAGCTGGCGATGAGTCTGAGCATAGTGGCAAATGCCTGTAATTCCAGCAATAGAGAGGTACAAATCAGGAGGATCACTATGAGTCTGAGCTGAGCAGTGAGACCGTGAAAAAAAAAATCCCTCAAGAAAATAAAAAAATTAAAATCATATTAATGAATTTCATGTTTCTTTGAATGATACCAGGGAAAAATAGAAGGCTTGCCAGATAGCTCAGCAAATTAAAGCACTTACTTAGACAGGCTCAGGGACTGGAGTTCGATTCCCTGGTGACTGAGACTGGGCATGGAGATGTGCACCTGTGATTCCAGTGCTTGGGAAGTTGAAAGTAGGAGGATAACTATGAATCTGAGCTGTGCAGTGAGAGCCTGTACTAAAAACATAAAAACAACAACAACAACAAAAAAAAAACTCTAAGGAGACAGGTTAAAGGTCATTTCATGTCATTCATTTTAGATATTTATTTTAATGTCAACAACTCATTTTGAAGTTCTTAAATATTCTTAAGAAACAGGGGTGTGTGTGTGTGTGTGTGTGTGTGTGTGTGTGTGTGTGTGTGTCTTACTTGGGATCAACCTCCGAGGGACACTCTGCTGCTGAGCTACATTTTCATAATCTTGTATTAAAAATTTATTTAGAGACAAGGTCTCAGTAGGTTTCTCAGGCAGGCTTAAATTTAAGGTCCTCCTGGCTCAGACTCTAAAAGTACAACTATTGCAGATATACATCCTGAATATTTTTAGGATGTAATAAGGTGTATGAATAAGATTATGGATTCTGAGGCCAGACATGAATTTGTAGAAAGACCTGCTACTTACTAGCTGACCAATTTTTATTCACTAATCCACATGTCGGTGCCTTAGATTTCTTGTCAGAAAAATGGGGATGATATGTTTTATGGCATAGCTGTGATAACTCAGTAAATATACATAACTAAAAGACATAGAATAATGCCATCTCAGGCATGACTATGTTACTCTGCATTCCTGGATGTGTCCAGTCTTCACAACAGCCATACATCAGCACTCATTATCATGATTATAGATTGTGTCCAGAGGGCCTCCTAAAGCCTCATGCGCTCATGGGGGGCACTTTTTCAAAGTTGGCTGAATCTAGCAGCTGTGATTAATTCATGATATGTTACTAGAATTAAGGGTGCCAGAATTAAGCTTGGATGATCACTAAATCAGTCCACTGCTGGTGAGAAGCAGCCTAATGCCAGGAGCCTAGATAGGTCCTTACAGAGGCAGAGAAAGGTTGCTAAGGTCCTGTTCTTGCTTTGCCACCTTCTACCCACCATGATCAATTCTGCTCTGCAATGCCTGCCCGCCATTCCACCCTCTCTGAGAGTCCACAGTGATGGACTGAAACCTCTACAAACATAGGCTGATTAAAACTTTCCTTCCTTAGCTTAGGGGTATCAGGAATTTGTCTCAGCAGTGAGAAAAGTAATTAACACAAGCATATTTTGATTTCTTTAGATGGAGAAAATGTGGCCCTGAGAAGTGAAATAATTTATCACCTGTACATTAGTTAGTAGCAGAGTGAGGATGAAATCAAATTAATTAATTTTTCTCTAAAGCCAATTAATCCTAATGTATGACCATCACCCTGCCTAAGATAATTATTCCAGGAGAATTTCCTGTTTAGCAGCTAGAATAACTATATCTTGCATAAAATATATATTCCTGGCATTTCACATTATTTTTTAAGCATACTGACATGTTTCTGTTGACATCTTAGAAGGAATACTCCATAGAAAGTTCTAGAGACACATATTCTATTTACCTGGAGATACATGGTTATAACAAAGTTTTCCTAACAACTAGAGGTGACAGAAGAAGTCAAGTTGCTGGGTGCTGGTACCATCAACACTAGTTCTGTACTTGACAGAACTAGTGTTTTCAGTGCTTCTTTGTTATCAGTGATAATTATGATTTTGTTATCAGTAATTAATGATTGTCCCTTTCTTTAATCAATTCAATAATAAAGGCAAAACACATTGTGAAAATAAGCTCACACCATGAGAACCAAACCATACTTCTGTGTTGTACTTGATCCCAGAAGTTCCACTGTGTTTCCAAAATAAAACTTTGTGTAGTGTGTGACAGCAGCATTCTGCAATAGCATGAAGGTGGACTGGGTCACCTTCAGAAGCAGATATGTTCTTCTTAGAGGTCCCATTCTTTTACATTGTTGCCTATAAGATTAAGGTTTGTATTCTCCCACAGCCTGGGAGAACCTTGTCAATTACACATCTCTGGGGACTAGCAAGATAGATCAGTGGACTAAAGCACCTGCTTAGACAAGCACAGGGACCACAGTTTGATCCCTGGCACCATACAAGCCCTAACCTCAAGGCGGGCTAAGCTGACCACAGAGTCCTGGTGCAGTGGTACAGGGCTATAATACTAGCACTAGGGAGGCTAAAAATGAGAGGATCACTATGAGTCTGAGCTGTGTAGTGAGACCCTGTAACAACCAAATATATTTTAAAATCATAAAAAAAAATCCCTAAACAAATCTGTAGAAAAAAAAATAAACAAAAACAATGATGACAGTTTCTGCCTGATGTGATGAGAATATCTGCAAACAAATACCAGTGATGGTTGTGCACAAATATGAATATAATGAAAGACAATGGATTATACATTGAAAAGAATTATTTTTCATTACTGAGTATTGAAACCAGGCCTTTGTCCATTGTAAGCAAGTGTTCTAATGCTGAATCACATGCACAGATCAAAAGTGGTTAAATTCATAAATTTTAAATTTCTGATCAACAAATCTTACATTATATACACATTCATAATCACATCAAAAGTGAATAAGCAAGTAAGTTTATAAACAAATGCTAGTATCATTGAAATGCAACAGATGGACACACACAAGTGAACCAGTGGACAAAGAATTGCAGTTCCCATGTGTTTCCATGGATTATGTAATTTCCATATAATGCCAAATGCATGCCACAATCTCTTACAGCAGAGGACTTTGACGTGCTAAAAGGAAAAGAATAAACCGCATTGTTTGATTCCCCTGAACAGCTGTTTATTGTAAGCTGTAAAATTTTTTCCTAATGTAATGGTCATTGTAGAGAAGCTCTGACATGTTGCAGAATGTAGTTGTGCCAAATGGCCGAGGCTTTCATCACCATGCTGTCCTATCACAAAAACATTGCTGAAGTGTTGAGGAAATTATCAACTTACTTCGAAATTAGTAATTTTGGTGACTGGAATATGTAGACTGTAAAAGAGAAAGCTGATTAAATAAAATTTCCTCTTAAGGAAAAGAATTTTCCCAATAAAGATACCAAAGACAATATAAACTCTAAAGACTAAAATAAATCACAGGGGTAAGAGATAGCTTGGTGTTCTAAGCACCTTCCTGGCAAGAACAAGGACTTGAATGTGATCCCCCGTACCACATGCTGCTCCAGAACCTCGGGCATGCTGGGCCAACCACCAAAGCAGGCATGGCGATGCAAGCCTATAATCCCAGCACTGGGGAAGCTAAGACAGAAGGATCACTAGGAGTCCAAGCCGCACAGTGTGACGCTGTACCAAATAAATAAATATTGAAAAGAATTAAAATTAACCACAAAGTGCTCACATAATTTGAAAGGAAAGCAATTTAAATTCATCTTTTTTATGTAATTGATGCAGGGTCTCACTATGCAGCTCGGACTCCTAGTGATCCTCCTGTTTTCAGCCTCTGCAGCACTGTGATTAGAGGTGTGCACCACCACACCACATCTCTGTGGCCAGCTCAGCATACCTTGGGGTGGGACTGGCATGACACGTGATGTTAGGGTGGAACGCTGGTCCTTGTGCTTGTCTAAACAAGTGCTAATCTGATGTGCTAGACTAAAGGTGCTAGAATTAAGCTTGGATGATCACTAAATCAGTCCTCTGCTGGTGAGAAGCAGCCTAATGCCAGGAGCCTAGAAAGGCCCTTACAGAGGCAGAGAAAGGTTGCTAAGGTCCCATACTTGCTTTGCCACCTTCTACCCACCATGAACAATTCTGCTCTGCAATGCCTGCCCACCATGCCACCCTCTCTGAGAGTCCACAGTGATGGACTGAAACCTACACTTAAATTCACTTATGTTCTCCTTTCACTCTTTGGAGATAATGTGGGGCATAGCTCTTGGAGAGCATGCTTGGTATCCTGTGTTCATATTGAAAATCCAGATCACCAACACCAGATGAAAGGGTGGTCAGATTTTCATGAAATGCTCAAAGAGGAAAGGTCAATGTTTCTCCTAGGAAACATTAACAACTGAGTTTTGAGCTGAGGCAATGACTCCAACCTGAAGCCATCTTTCTTGAAGAGTTCTTGTCAGACATGAAACCTAGGAACATCAAAAGAGACAATGGGAGGACCAAGGCACCACACCTTAGCTCAGATCCGGGCTGTGGTCACTTTCCAGGGTCACTTCAGCCATGTCATATAGATTTTCTGAGGCACACTTTTACAATGGCTTTTGTAAGGTGACTTGAAAAGTAGTCCCAATGTTTTAGAAATTAAGTACAATAAATTGAATATAATACATAGTGCATGGTAGATGCATTTAAAAGCTATTGTAATAATTGAAGATTATGGTGGAAAAAATCTGGGTTATAACAATGATTTTCATTAACTATTGATACAGAAGTTCACTCCAAATATATAGTTTTTCTCTTTGTTTATATGAAGGAAAAGGACCAAGTGATTTTTTTTTTTATGCGTTAAGTGCAGGATAAACAGGGTCTTACTAAATGGATCAGACTCATAGTAAAAGGCGAAAGATTTATACAATCTGAAGAGAAGCCAGAGTATTCAGACTCATAGTGATCCACCTGTTTTCAGCCTCTCAAGCACTAGGATTACTGGAGCACCACTACGCCCAGTATCAATTGCAGTCTCAGCGTGCCTGAGGGGCAAAGCCAGCCCAGGACTCAGTGAATTTAAATTTCTGCTTAGTTCTTACATTTAAAAAAAAAAATCTATGTTTAATTACTGTTCAAAATCCAAAGCAAACTTAGTTTGATGGGTTTAGGAGTTGAATAAAGTGCTATTGTATTAATAAGAAAAAATACTTCAGTGCTTTTACATGAAAATTAAAATGTCTTCAATATAAACTAGAAGCATATTCAGGAGGAACTACATTTCTGCTCTATGTTTCATCTTCCCTGCAGATCTCACATAATTGAAAAATTATTTGCATGTTGTCCTAGCTAACATCGATGGTTCTGGTAGTAGTCTGCATGTTACCAAGCAAAATAGCCGACACTCACAAATTAAACGGTGGGAGGCTTAAATTGACTCAGGTTAAGCCTGAGTGTATAGTGCATCTGCCATGCACTATGTATTATAATCCATTTATTGTACTTAATTTCTAAAACATTGGGACTATTTTTCAAGTCACCTTACAAAAGCCATTGTAAAAGTGTGTCTCAGAAAATCTGTATGACATGGCTGAAGTGACCCTGGAAAGTGACCACAGCCCGGATCTGAGCTAAGGTGTGGTGCCTTGGTCCTCCCATTGTCTCTTTTGATGTTCCTAGGTTTCATGTCTGACAAGAACTCTTCAAGAAAGATGGCTTCAGGTTGGAGTCATTGCCTCAGCTCAAAATTCAGTTGCTTTATATTTCCAAAGCAGAAATATAAAGGCAGAGAGGCATAGCAGAAGGAGGCTACTAGCCTCTGGTGCCTGGGAAACACAGAGGGGAACAGTGTCAGAGAGCAAAAGATCGGGGAGCAGGCACAGCCCAAGGCCACACTGCTTTCCATCAGCTAGACATGCTAGAAGTGTGCTCCTCCAACCCCCTGAGCAGCTTTCAAGCTAGCAAAGCTGAATGCTGAACTTAATCTTCACAGTACTCTGCAACTGAAAGACAGAAGGCCATGGATAATGAAGAGATTAGGAAGATAATGAGGTGACCACATTAACATTTACACAACCTCACATGTGTCTGAGTAACCTCAATTCTCTTTTACACCAACCCATGTAATTCATCTGTGCCCAAATTCTTTCGAAGATTACCTCCAGGTGCCATTGATATCTACCCAGTTCTCTCACATGCCCTCCAACTACGTCTAAATCTATTTTGCTTATTTTAATGGACTATGTAAGCAGACCCCAACTCTGTAGCTGCTTGTTTTAATACTTTTGAAATCATTTTCCAACTTGAGACACTCTAGGAAAAAATCTTCTGTGGATTATTATTCTTTTTTTTTTAGGTATCTTCAAATCTTTTTGAAAGTTCTCATGAGAAGCCACCATTCCAGGGCAATAGTGCCTGCCTATTCATCCCAAATGTTCACCCCTTTCATAGATAATTCCAACTACTGCAGACGTTTTCTGGTCCTCAACTCTATTGCCATCTGACCTGATACCTGATGTTCACATCATTGTTTTTTCTGGCCTAGAGTATTTTTTCTTTCTTTTCTCTTTCCCCTTCCCAACGAAACCTTTCTATGATAATAATTCACACGGTGTTTATGATCGTGTGTATGTGTCTATGTGTGTGTGTCTGTGCGTGTTTATCACCTTAGTCTAGGTATCACAACTGGTAGGAGACTGTTCTTGAGCTCACCCCTTCTCCACCTGTAGTCTACATAACATGCTTCTATATATCTTTGTGTGTATGTGTGTGTGTGAGGGGGGAAAGAGAGAGAGAAAGAGAGAGAGAGAGAGAGAGAGAGAGAGAGAGAGAGAGAGAGAGAGAGAGAGAGAGAGAGACTGGAGATTGAACTCAGGACCTTGCATTTGCCAGTGCTTATTCTACTGAGCTATCTCCCAGTCCGAAACACATTTTTTTTTTTTTATGGCTGGTTCAGCCTGCCCTGAGGATAGGGCTGATGCAGCATGTGGTGCTAGGGATTGAACCACGGTCCCTGTGGTTGCCTAAGCTTGCCTAAGCAGGCACTTTAGTCTGCTGAGCCATCTCGCTGGTAGCTCCTATATATCTTTTAATCGACTCTGTTTTTCACTGTTTTAATATACCTTATGGCCATGAGCTGTTCAACTGCCTGCCTCCATTGGGTACACTGGGAGCCAGGGGCATGCAAAGGTTCTGAAATTCTGGTCCATCTCCAGATGTGTGCACCCTTGCATGAGTACATGAGTGACAACAGCAGAACAGTCTTATACATATTGTTTACTATTTCTTAACCTTGAAAACATCACTGGACATCTTTGAATCTCACATTCTAGTCTTTCTTGCTTGACTGATTGGGTTCTGTGGAGACAGGTATGGGAAACTAGAAGAGTGACATAATTTTGACAACCTGGCACTGACTGTTGGTTTCCTTCTTCTTGTAAGGCACATTAGCTTCAGTTCCAGAAAAAAAATTAGGATAGATTCTAAATTCTTTGCACTGTAGTTTAAGGAAATGACTAGCTACCTTATTGCTTTCAAAATATTCCCTAAATTCAACTCTGATTTCTTTCAGTGCTAGTAGATTTCATCTTCCAAGAAGAAACATTTGTTTTTGAAAATAAGTTGTACTCTGCGTTGTGCTGTTACTTAACTCACCAGCACCATCTGCTCTGCCGTTATGCCCAATTTGAATCTGGAATAAAAGGGCTCTGTTTGTGCACCCTAAGGAAAATAATGGGCTCCAAGAAAATGCCAGAAGGTGAAGGACACCTATGGCCAGATGACCCAGTGTTGTGTACCTCAAGTCCTGTCTTTTCCAGTAAACTGGGGATTATGAACTGTCCCAACACCAATGTGAGTCTTTTCTCATTTCCAAGGCCATGTGCTGCCTGTCCTGGCACGCAATTGTGTGGCAGCATGCGACAAAGATGATGACTGAGTTTGGCTGTTCAAAGAATCCCCTGGAATCCAATGAAAAAGCAGTATGTCTCACTCTTATCACAAGTATTAGACCTTGGCAGATGGAAAATTTGGTGCTTAATTTTCCCCTGCGTATTTATATTTGCCCAGAAATTCACCCTTGTGATTTTTGTGGAGAGAGGGAGAGGATAAAGGGGGGATGAAGAAGAGAGAGAGAGAGAGAGAGAGAGAGAGAGAGAGAGAGAGAGAGAGAGAGAGAATTGAATCTACGTTGCGGTTAACTCAATTTTGTCTTTTTGTGCAGACGATGCAAGAAGGAAAAAGCAGACAACCAGTAAGAGCAAAAACCTGTATGACGTTTTAAACCAATGTGAGAGGTTGTTTTACACATATTCCCAAGTCAGACTAATGCAAGCACTGTTCATTAGTTTTCAAAAGGAACAAGGATTTATTTCCTAGAAACTATCAATGCAATAAAAACTGACCTTCTATTTCCTATAATAACAACAAACTTCAACTTTATCATACGAATCACTGGGGCAGATTATAGCAAAAACCAAGAGTCAGAACTAACACATATAGTGGCTGTTCCCAATCCATCAAAAGTCATTCTTCGAAATGCCCTGTCCTCTTAGCTCATAGCTTGCCTTCTGCTCATCTACTGCTTGTTCTACATTCTCAGATGAGATCCCTCCTTCTCCCTTACTCATCCTGCTCTGTTCAGAAAGAGACATCCTTCTGCAAAGATTCCTAGGGAATTCAGTGCCTTGACTAGACTAATTTCATGCTTAATGAAGATATGTCTGGAGCTCAGTTAGCTATGTCTTGGTTTTAGAAATTATCAAACACGGGAGTAGAACATAGATGTGAGAAATTCGTTTACCAGTACATCAGCCTAAATGATTTGATGTGCAGCTACTGTACCCATGACAATGTCACCAGTGCTTTCCTATTCCAACCAAGATACAGGTTGTTGGTTTAGAGCTAAAACACTTCAAAGTTCTCAGAGACATATGAGTAGGCATATTCTCCACTGGAAGAGGATTCTGATGATTCTTAGGGATGGTTTATACTTCT
The DNA here is from genome assembly GCA_004027915.1 of Capromys pilorides. Classification (NCBI taxonomy): domain Eukaryota; kingdom Metazoa; phylum Chordata; class Mammalia; order Rodentia; family Capromyidae; genus Capromys; species Capromys pilorides. The sequence continues at coordinate 20,114 of PVKN010012984.1, forward strand.
TCCATTAAAAAAAAAATGTTTTTTGTGGGGCATGGATGTAGCTCAGTGGCACAACATCTGCCTGCTAAGCATGAGGCCATGATTTTAATTCTCAGTACCAAATTAATAATAATAATAATAATAATAATAATAATAAATTTTTAAAAGGTATGGAAAAACATCTTTGGTTATCAAATAATAA
>PVKN010012985.1:0-20289 GCA_004027915.1 Capromys pilorides
CCATGATACTAGTTTAAGATCTTTGAAAAGTTTTCCTTTTCATCCCTCCCTCTCTTGGTGCTTGCCTGACCTTAGTCACAGAGCAATGCATGTTCTTAGGTGTCACTTAAGCCCCACAAGATTGATCTGTACCTTTTGGATAGAATCGAAGGTTAGCTCATTGTGACCTTCTTCTGCTAGATATCACCTCCACACTAAAATCTTAATGATGTAAAATTATTCTGTTTTTAGTCGTCAGTTTCTAATGGCACAATCTGATGTAAAGTCTGTTCCTCCCAAACCAGTAGTCACACAGGAGGTATGTGGAAACTCAGCTTCGTTGTCTTTCTGTACTGTTTCCTCTGATTGCTTTTGGGAGATGTAAATGTACAACTAAATGTTGTTACTAAGCTGCTAAAAATTATATAGGAGTTGCATTTTTAAAGCATTGTGTAGAAATAACTGATCCCAAACCGAGTCTAGGAAAAGAGGAAATGAGCCTAGAACTTCTCGTTCAACCACAAAGATGCACTCAAGTAAAGTAGGAACATGTGAAAAAGACACAGGGGCCAGTTAGATGGGACTCTTCCTTGCCATGATTGGGACAACTTAAATATCAAATAAATAATCTAAAAACCCGTGATTTTATGATAGAAACAAAGCAAAATAAAAATGAAAAGGAAGCTGTTCCTTATATAGACTCCCACCCAATATGTAGAGGAAACAACAGACTTGGAAAGTCACCATTTTGCAAACCATCAGAGGACTGATTGATATAGGTGGAAATCCTCAGTAGATAATAAAAACTACTGTGTGCAAGCTTGCTGGGGAATATGACAGTCACTTTCAAAGTACAAGCTGATGATTATTAATTGACTGCAAAAGTAAAAATGGTGACATTACAGTAGAGAAATGTGGCAAATATTTACTAGCAGTGGTGATTAACATCAATATTAGGACAAAGCAATATTCTTACCTCCTTATAGGATGCATCAGAAAGAACCCAAAACGGCTTCTGAGGGGCTTCTGCCAAATGGTCATAACCTGAACCCAATTGTGAGGAAGCACTGTACAAACCCATAGTAAGGGACACGTGTGCTCGGATTAAATCTGGGTTCAGGAACAAGAGCAAAACAATGCTCCAAAGGACACTGTGAGGAAAATGATGAATTTTGCATATGGCCTACAGATTCAATAAGATTGCATCAAGGGTAGAGTTTCTGAATTTGATCACTACACTGTGGCTTTAGAAGAAAATAATCTTATTTTTTAAGACCTACATATTAAAGCTTTTAAAATAAAGGATCCTAATATCTGTAACTTATCCTTATCAGGATGTTAAGAATGGTACATATACATTTGTAATGTATGCATGTATGTTTGTATGTATTATGTACACTGAAGGATCCTGGAAGTGTGGTAAAATGTTGGCTAGTTATGAATCTAGGTGAAAATACATGGAAATTCATTCTGCTATTGTTGACAATTTTCCTTAAGTTATTTTTTTCTGAAAATGAAAGTATACACACACACCCTAAATCTCCCCATCAGACAAGTCCAGGATACTACCCCTTAAGGCAGGCGATAGCCTGCTAGAGACTCGTACCTGCCCTGAGCAATGTAGATAGCACTTGCCAAAAACTTAAGATAATTTGTGACTATGTAAATATAAGCTTAAATAAATTACAACAACATAATTTGAAATTCACTCCCTCAGTCTTGGTAGCCACACTTCAAGTGCTCCATAGCCACATATGGTCAGTGGCCACTGTACTGGACAGCACAGACATGGAACATTATCTCATCATGGAAAGTTCTATTGGACACAACTCGTCTTTGCCATTTAGAAAGTAACCTTGGACAAGTTTCTTCACCTCTCTGAGCTGCTTCCTCCTTAGCTATATGATGAAACCCATCACTGCCCTGTGTTGATTTTGTATGAGAGAGAATCCAGGGACACGCACATAGGTATATGCTTGCTGAAGACACATCAATGCTCTGACATCAGTTCCTGGGCCTCTTCAATGGAAGCCAACACCTCAAGACTCACCCAGATATCGAGATCCAGCTTGACATGACTGAAGTCATCTTGGTCATAACCACCACCTTGCCATGAGGTGATTTTGGCATTCATCCCAAAGCCTGTTGCATAAATAACAACACTGATTCCCAGATGGTTTTAACTGATGTTGTACATTTTATTTGTTTTTAGAAGGATCAGATATGGGGCCCACCTTTGTCCAGCTTAGCATACGTAAGTCATCCTCCTGCCTTAGGGTGCAGGCATATACCTGTCTTACTGGTAGCTCCAACACATCTTTTTGTTCACAAGGACCCAAAAAATTGGCATTTTGAAGTCCTCATTCTACTGCTACTTTCTTCAGTCTCATTGAACCTTTGGTGGTCAGTTCTCATGCACTGGGACCAAGTTTCCCCAAAACATGAGAGAACCATTCCAGCTTTCCTTTGCCCCAGAATCCTTGCTTCTCACCCACCTGTTCTTTCCATCAGTGTTCTGGCTGTGATGTTCTCACGTATCTTGCTCAGGACAGATTCCCGTGTCCTTCTTGGCTGTGTTTGGTGTTTGGCTTGGGTGTTCTGAGAGCAAAACCCAGCCCCAGTTCTCAGTTTCCTGCTGCTACTATTGTGTCTAAGTCCCACGTGCACCCCAATTAAGCATTATTGGCCTTCCTTGGCTTCCAAGAAGCCCAACCATCCTTCATTCCAACCATGAGGGGAATTGATCTTCGGTGCTACAGATACCTTGAAATGTGACCATAGTGTCCATTCAGCTCCTGACTTAGGTAGCAGCCGCATTCCCTGAGAAGTTACTCTGGCACTCTCAGTTGTCCTCTGTACTCCTACTGGGGCCTGTGAGACTTATGGCTACCTTACACAGCACCAGGGAGTTGAAGATTATTCCACAAGCTAGCACAGTTTCTGTACCCTCTGTTTTCCTTCTCTCTTTCCCTCCTTTATTCTTGCATAGTGCATCTTTCAAAGACAAGTGCTCCAACACATTCTATGCCACATACTCTTCTTACAATGTGAAGTTCACACTGATTCTCTAAGAAACAGAACCTGAGCTCCCTCATCTTGAATCCTAGCAGGCTTATGATGGGATGGTAGAAGTGATTCTGTATGTGCCTTCTGAGATCATAGAAAACAATGTAGTTTCATTTCCAAAGTAAGCAATGTACTCAAGTTTGGATCTCAGTCACCATGGATAAGGAAACCCAAGCTACATGGTAAGACCACACATAGAGCAATCATTGCACTGAGCCTCAGCCAACTGTTAGACAAGAGTGAACAAGCCTTCAGTTGACTGCAACCCCCAGCCTTTGAGCTGCCCCATCTGATGTTTTGTAGAACAGAAAAGTTATGTCCCCACCAGCCCTACCCAGGTGGCAGATTTGTACATGAAATTAATGTTGTCATTAAATAGCGGCTATGTTTGGAGGTTTTGTCTGTTATTCAGCAATAGATTATCAGAACGCTGCCTAATCAGTCTGAACTGCTACTTTTACTGAGATGCTAGATCAACAGTGATAGCTATGGTGCTGAGGGGCTACCGTGCCCACCAATCTCCATACCTGCCTTGCAAATTCAGAACAAGGAAATCCCTGATGTTCCCCCTCAACCTCCAGGCTCTCAGGCTAGAATGGCAAGGCAAGAGTTTAATCATGTGCTTCTCCTACCAGACAGATGTCTTTCTTCCTACCTTAAAAGAATGTCTCCTTTATCAAACCTCTTCTTTCCCAAGAAGGCACAAGCCTTTCCCTTTCATCAGGGCCATAATGGCAGATGAAATGCTAACATACACATAAAAACAGATCCAAAAATATTTTACCTGCCACACAAATAAGCTATTGAATTTATTATAGAATCACAATGTGACAGGCACCATTAGAGGAGGATGACACACCATGAAGGCCCCTACGTTGTGTGAGAGGGATTCTACATGTTCTTGATATATTATAGAATCCACAGATGACAGGTGTGGAAGCTCAGTCACAAAATGCCTTAATCGTACTGCCTGGCTAGGATCTATTTATAATATTTCTCTATATGCACAAGGAATATTTCTTTCACCTTTTATCCCATTTCCATATGCTTCACTCTCCTCACCTGCAGGAAACCTAGATTTGTGGAGGCTCCTCCCTTAAAAAAATCTGTGATAATTTCATCATCCTTGGCAACAGGTCCTTCCTCACAGTGAGCTGTCCTTTGATATTTAGAAGAATGCACATATATCCAACCCAAACCTATTTACACAGTCCCATCCACTTTCTGCATCATTATAATTGCTAATAATGCTATGGTTTCAAATTGGAAGAACTCTTGGACAGCAGTGCAGTGGACACTTCTGGTGTGTCAGTCCAGTATCTGTTCTCTGAAAGTGGCCAGCCTCATACCCAAAGTCTGCTTCCAACACATGGCACTCATGTTTTTTTCCAAGTGGTTCCATTTTTCCGACTATAGTAGCCTTTCACAGGAGCAAGCATATGACAAAAACTGAATGGGAGTCCCTCTTCAAAACATGAATAGAATCATCCAGAAATCAAAATCATTTGTTGAGTTGCATTGATGGCAAAGTTCCGGATAGGAAGATTCATGGTAGAGCACACAGTGTCCTCTGATGTCCTGGATGTTGCTTGGGAGCTGCGAAGTGGCTCTCAATAGTTATGTAAAAAGGCTTGCATGCTCCTCTCTCATGATCCATACAAGCAAGCCCATAAGGTGACAAATGACCTGTGTAACAGAGTTTGGGTTCCCCAGAGGCAGATCTCAAGAAAGGAATTTAAATGTGTGTGTGTGTGTGTGTGTGTGTGTGTGTGTGTGTGTGTGTTTTAAAATAAGGAAATTCTAGTTGGGATTCTTCAAAGAAATACAACCAATAGAATTTATGTGTGTGGAGATGGGAGGTGGAAGTGGAAATAGAGATACATTTGCATGTAAGGAATTGCTTCACACAACGGTGAGACTTTGCAAAAATGAAACTTTTGAGAGTGGAGACCTTCAAAATAGTTGATATTGTGACCTCAAGTTGTAAGGCAATCTGGAGAATTCTTCCTTCCACCTGAGACCTCAGTCTTTTTTCGCTTAAGGCCTTCAATCGATTGAATGATGACCACCCCTACTGTGGAGAGTAGGCTGCTTTACTTCATTAAAATGTTGACCTTGGGCTGGCAAGATGGTTCAGGAGTCTAACGCACCTGCTTAGAAAAGCTTAGGTAACCACAGGGACCGTGGTTTGATCCCTGGCACCACATGCTGCGCCAGCCCCAACCCCAGGGCAGGCTGAGCTGGCTATAATAATAAAAAAAAGTTGATCTCATGCAAAACAACCTTCACAGAAGGATGAAGATTAGCTGCTTATTATGGAATAGCTACATTGATATAAAATTTTAAAATCACAGAAAATGAAATGGAATGCAAGGAAGCCAATAAAGGAGATATTAAGCAACAACTTACCACATTGTACAACTGGGACATGATCTGACTAGGAAACCCTGAGAGCCTATGCGGGAGATACAACTTAGACGTGTTCTACCTGAAGAGCAAAGAAGTAGGAGGGAGTTGTGAGGAAGTCTGTTTCCTTCTCTGCAAAAGGAGAACTCTTATCTCATAGAGTTGTAGCCATTAGAAATAGTATATGTCTTAGATTGGGCTTACTACAAAGAGAACCTTAGATTATAGGTCATTTATTGGGGGGGTTGAACTTAAGGAGCAAAAGAAAGAAAAGCAATGATAGAAAGAAAATACACGAAAACAATGGGCTACTGAGATCTTTGATCTAGGCAGTGAAGGATTAATTCCACATGGCCTTCTGAGAAACAAAGAATGCTTCCTAGACTTGTCTACTCCAAAGACAGGAGTCTAGCAGCTTCATTCACCATTAGTTGAGCTGAGTGTCCCTATGTCTCAGTTACTCTTCTCTCAGTGCTGGGACAAATACCTTACACTCAAAACGCAGGAAGGAAAGGTTTATTTAGCTCACAGTAACTGGAAGTTTCAGCCCATACTCAGATGGCTCCAAAGCAGAGCAGCACATGTTAGAAAGCAGCATTTATGGTGGTGGCAAAGAGCAAGAAAGCAAAAGGAGTGGCAGCAGTTCAGGCAGCTAGCTAGCCTCTCTCCCCTCTTCATATTGTAATGCAAATTACTTGTCTCAGGGCAGCTGCAGCATCCACACCCACAATAATCAATCACAAACTCCAAAAGCCACCCCATGACTGCATGAGGCTTTGGGGGGACACCCAGACACAAATCATAACATCCTCTTACAAGGTTATCCCTCCCATGTCTCTGGGATTGGCTTACAGGCTAAACAGGTTGACACACTTTGGTCAAGGCCATGAGTCAGAAGCAAGTGGAGAAATGCATGTTATGCACAGCTTGAGGTGAAACTTCTTACCACTGCAGCACTGGTCCCCTAAGAGGATGTGACTCAGGGCACCTCAGCCACCTGCTACAGCTTCTTAAGTGCCTGGATTTTTACCACCATCAAAATGGCTAAAATTTAAAATGTGAATATACCAAATGTTGGTGGAAATGTGGGGTGAAAAGTCCTCATGTGTATTGTGAGTAGGCCAGTCAACTAGTGCAGCTTTTTGGAAAAGTAATCTAGTTTGGCTTGGTGACATTTTGTCAGCACATACCTTAGCATCTAGCAACTACCCTTCATCCCACATATAGAGCCCACAGATACTGTCCAATGCACAAATTCATAAGGGTACCTTTATAAAGATCTCTACCACTGACCTGTTGGTGGTGATAACCTGGCAGAGTTGGCCACGTGAGTGTCCATGCTTAGGGGAAAGATAGGAAAAAGTGAATGAATTCACTTCATGAAATTCCATCCAGCTGTAAGAAGGAGCACACAAAATCAATACACAGAGGATGACAGCACTTTATGACACTGCATTGAATGAAAAAAGCAAGAAAATTAATGAGAATTATAACATGATACCAGTTATAGGAAGTAAAGCATCACTCATAAAACAGCATTGCCTATTTCACATGGGCAGGTATGTACTTCAGGACACAGATCAAGGATGACTGTATGGGGGTGGGGCAAAGGTAAGGACTGGTTCACTATGTGCTATGAACTGAGATGTATTATAATTAACCACCTCCCTGTGCTTAAAAGCCTAAATAGATATTTCTGAAGTAGATAAAGTACCTGGAACACAGTAGGTGTTCAATAAATGGTTACTAAGAACGTGTAGATGAAGGGGAAATTGAGCAATTTTCCACAGACGCAAGCTAAACATGCTCTCTTCAAACCAGAAGGCAATAAAAGAATAGTTTGCTCTACCCAATGCCTTGTCTCCAGGGAGATGACCATTGCATGAGTCAACTCCATGAATTTGAGTGGGGAAGAAAATCATACATCTATTTTCACTAACTTCTGAATGTAATTGAGCTAGTCTGCAGTTGTATTAGTAATTTCTGTGAGCTTCTCACAAAAAGAAACCACAGATGTTTTTGCATCACATTATAGTTGTTGCAGGTATAATGAAATATGCTTAGCTCTGGAAGTTATGCTAGTTATTAGAGCTGCCACTAGATCATATTTAATGCATTGATAAAATGAACTTATCACATATGTGGTATTTCATATTTTTATAACTGTACTTTAATGTCATTGGCTTCTCTTGTGATTCCTTGTATTTTATTCATGTATTTAAACTATTATTCTAAGAAAAGATCCATGAGCTTTACCAGATTCTGAAGATGCCATAAATAGACTCTCTCAGTATCTCCTTCAGTCAGTATAATTTGAGAATTTAAAGGCAGAGAAAGGCATAAGTAGGACTTTCCATTGTGCCATCTTCACTGGCCAAGAAGAAGCTCAACAGCAGCTGCAGCGCTCTGCTGTTATTCTGCTGGTGCTAGTGCCAGAACAGCTGCTGCCACTCACTCCTACAGGGTAAGCAAAGAAAGAGAGGAGAGACAGAGAAGTGGAAAAAATAGGAGAATAATTTTCCTGGGTTTTTGGGGTTTTTTTGCTTCGCTGAATTGAACTTTACTTTTAATAAAAATATTATTAATAGAAATGGTTATTATTTTGCACCTAGGGGATATTCAAAGACATGGCCTCTGAATAATTATTTGAGCTGTACCAGGTTAACATGGTCTCTTTTACTGAAGATGATTAAGCAATTGTCACTAGGTTCTAAAGAAAGCCTTTGCCCAGGCTGCAAAGAAGTGTAAACAGTCTTTACACTTCTTCCACTTGTTTCCATGGAACCAATAGAAACCCTCAGTCAGGCCCAAACTTGCCACCCTAAGTCTACTGTAGAAAAAAAGTCTGCCACTGTAGCTGCCATTTGAATCTGTAGTCCTAATATCTCCCATTGCTGAAAAGTCCAAATACAAAATTTCCTCTGACATTCAGCCAAATCTTAGCTATAAGTCCTTGTAAATATCAAAAAGAAGTTAAACATGTTCAACATGTAATGACACAAGGTAAGAATTACCATTCTGAAAAGGAGGAAGAGGTTTAAAGAAAAGATTTGGAATAAAGCAAGACCAAAATTCAGCAGGACAAACATTATATCACATAGTTCCATGTCCAGCACCCAGCACAATTTGCAACAGTAAGATGTGAATTTAATCTGTTTGAATGCTCTTACTCCTGTTGCATTGCCAGTGCCTAGCCTCTCTCTTTACTTACTCTTTCCAGCTTTCCTCAGATGGTCCATGTTCCTGGCTTTTCCAACTTCCTGGGGCCTCCACTGCACTTTTGGCTTCACTGTCACAGTTTTCCACAATGCCCTTTCAGGAGAAGATTGCCTAGCCTCCTAGGCCTTCTTCTGAAATCTGAATGGAAGGTTCCCTGAATCAACAACTTCTGCATGCTTCATGCCTGTAAAACCAGTACCACTTGGATGACACTAAGATCTGCCACGAGCTTGTGTAATAGCCATCCTTTCTTGTGCCATCATTGAAGAGGTTTCCAAGTAGCTGGCTGGCTGAACACTAGACAGTTAGGGTGCCCCTGGGCTCTCTTCTCAAAGTAAAGTCTTCCAGTTATGCAATTTTGAGCCTACAAATGGTGCCATCTTACTGGTTCCCTCCATGCCCTCAAAGAGCTTTTTTATTGTCCTGTTATAAAGTATTTGAATCTTTTTTAATGCTAATCTTTTCAGCAACCAAGCTCTCTTCTGTTCCAGCTTTCCCTGAATTTCTTTTCTGGAAAAACTGAATATTTTGGGAAGGAGGCTTTTATGAGATAAGGTCTCACTATATAGTTCAAGCTGGCCTTGAACTCACCAGGCTGGGCTCAAACTTGTGGTGATCCTCTTGTCTCATCATGCAAAGTGCTAGGATTACAGGACTATGCCATGATATGCAGTGAAACTGAAAACATTTTAAATAAGTGAGATTTGTTCTCTTTATTTTTAGTATACACCTTGCGAAAATCTCTGAACAGTATCCATGCCACAGCTTCAACATTAGACTGCCTTGAAATTTCCTTGGCCATGATAATTAGTCTTCAACCATTAGTCTCAGTATCCCACAAAGTCAAAGGACATGAGAAAAATGTAGACAAATTTTCAGCCAAGACAGAACACACGTGGCCTGTAAGCTAACTGCTAATGGAGTCCTTGTTTGAAAATAAACCTAGTCGGCCTGGTTCTTACCATCTGCCTTTTAATCAACTTTCTGGCCTTCTGAGCTCTGACCAGAATCGCACATCAAACTTGATTTACATTGTCCTAGGGCTTCTCCATGGGGGCATATGCAAATTTTTCCAACTACTCCTGTGAACCAGTTTCAAAGGTTTCTGAACCACCTTGTCAGGTAATAGTCACAATAATGACCCCATTTCTGGTACCAAAATCTACCCATACCTGCTTTTCTCTGGCACAAAATTCCCAACACCAGCAACTAAAAGGAAGATGAGGTTTTTTGGCTCGCATTTAAGCCATAGTCAGTGGACTTCAAGGCAGAATGGTATCGCACAGGAGCAGGGTGGAAGAATATCTTTTCACTTTGTGGCAGACAGGAAGCATAAAGAGTCAAGAGAAACAGAAAGAACAATATACTCTTCCATCTCTCTAGAACTTTCCGGAAAAAAAAAAAAAAAAAAATATATATATATATATATATATATATATATATATATATATATACTATTCCAGGTCATACCCACAGTGATGTGCCTCTTCCAACCCAGTCTCATCTCATAAGCACGTTATCCATAACCGGATGTTATAGTTTGTGTGTAGGTGTTTCCCAAAGCCTCATGCAGTCATGTGGGCTGGCTTCTAGAGTTTGTGATTGATTTATGGTCCAACGCTGGAATTATGGGTGTGAGTGCTATACCTGACCTTGGGTGGGTAGCCTGCATATAAAGGGAGGGAAAGACGCTTGCTCCCTGTGCTCTTCTCTTTTTCCTATTTCTGCTTTTGCTGTTTCCCAGTCATGCACTGCTGCCCCATGCCATGTGCCACTCTGACTGGAAGGCAGCCTGATATGGACTAAACCACAACACACTGTGAGCAAAATAAACCTTTCCTTCCATAATTGTGAGTATTAGGGGTTTTGTCTCAGTAATGGAATAAGTAACCAAGATAGTGCCATAATCTATTTACCTTTCAAAAACCACCACCTATGATCACTGGAGGCTTTCAATGACACCTATATAAACTACAAGAATTATCAATCCAACTGCTGCCCATGGATGACTAGGTCTCAGTCTCCTGAGGATACTCTGGGAAAGTACATAGAACATGCACTTGTTCCACAGAACTATCCCATTCAATGGGAGGGGGAGCTGAAGTATTTATACCACCCCTCATAGCCACCAGTTGCATCACAGCTATTCCCAGAAGACAATATTTCCTCACTGCTTCTAATTTTCACAAGCAAAGTGGCCTTTCAGAAATTTTTTTAACTCTTTGGGCACAGAGCTACAGTCATTGGCTCCTGGAGGCTAAAGGAGCCAAATGGGTGAGGGATGTGGGAGAGGGATGATAGGAACCTGATGGTGTCTGCCACAGACCTGATGCTCATGAGCCATCTGTTGCTCCTTGACCTAACAACCTCTTCACCTCTCTCCATCTCTCCAAGAGGCCAGCACTCTCCAAGGCTGCAAATGGAAGGCTGTGAACCAAATGAGGTTCTTGAGTACATTTTGCCTGGCCTTAGTGGCTTTTAAACATTTTTGTAATTGAACCAACTTCTCAAAATCATAAGGTTTCACTTGCAAATATGACTTCTCATTTTCTCTAGAAACATCTATTTGGCAACACTAGACCCCAAACTAGATGATCTCCAATGCCATATGGCCTCAGGGATCTAGACTTTCCTCTCATCTGCCAAAAGAAAATGACTTAATGGAAGCCCTTTCCAGCCTGTGGTCAAACTCTCTCACCCTCTTTTTTAGTGTTTTCAGGTGAGAGTTGTGTTGCTTTGGAGGTAACTATAACTTCATGTATTGTCACATAGTTGGGAAGTGGGAAATTGGGTTTAAAAAATCCAGGTAGCCTCAGCGATCTTACTACAGGTTTTGAGCCAGGATGCTGTTGCATCAGCTGGCAGCCGGCTACTTGCAGGGAAGGCCCAGCCATCTGTTCCTGGAAATGATAAGAGAGCCAGTTTCCTCGCTCCACACCTGCCCCAAACTCAGGCCCAGGAAAATTTTATAGCCCAAGATCAGCTCTTGTTTATGCCAAATAGAGGCCCCCCAAATTCCTGCACTTCTTCCTGAATTCTCCATGAGTTCCTTGCTGTTTTGAGCTAGCACTGAATAAATCAGCTGGTTACCTCCAGCTCACAGAGTCTCTGAGGCTGCTGGGTTCCAGCCAACCCCTGGAGGCCACCAACTGTGCCTATCAACAGAAGTGGGAGTCAAGGGCTCTCAGCCCATTGCTGAGCAGCCCTGGGAGTCGGCAGCTGATGACACAGGCTGGCCCCTGATTGCCAATTGAGATAGCACTTTGAAACATCCCAACCCCGCTGCTGCCCTCAAACACAGCTGTGATTAGTCTAGTCTTCCAGGTCTCAGAGAAAAACTCCTGTAACTATGAATCATAATGGGAAAGCCAGACTAAAAGGGAGGAAATTCTAAGTGTAGGGTCTTTTGAACAAAATGAAGTTTTATTCATTTTGTAAGCATGAAATAAAGACCTATGAGATGACCAAGGAGCAACTCTGACTTAATGAATGGATAAGCATCACTCATGGGGCCACTTTCTAGTTTTAAGAAAAAAAAGTGGGTACCATTGACATAATTTTCAAATCCTTGGGAACAATTTGATTTTTAAAATGTATTTGGTACAGGGTCTTACTATGCAGCTTGGACTTGCAGTGACCCTCCTGTTTTTAGCCTCCCAAGCACTGGGATTACAGGCATGCACCACCAATCCCAAACTCTGTGACCCAATTGATACACATAGGGGTGGGGCTAGTGAGGCATGTGGTGCAGGGGATCAAACCCTGGTCTCTGCACTTGCTTAAGCAGGAACTTAGTCCACATAGCTATCTTGCTGGCTCACAATTTGAATTTTTGACTGAGCTGGAAGTTCCTTTTCCAAATATGATTGAGACAGTGGCTGTGGTATTAGATGTTTGCCAATCTGAATCCAGGCTGCATCACTCTCTAGCAGTGTGACCTTGTATAGGCCTTGACCTCTCTGTTGTTTTAAACTCATGGTCCACAGAATGCAGAGAATAACAGGACCACTTTCATGATATTGCTTTAAAGACTGAATGAGACAACCACCTACAGCACTCTATACTGTACCTTGTTCGAGATCAGATTTAAGTAAATGTATTATTATGAATGATTTTTTTCCCAAGGATAATGCCAAGACTCATATCAGTTTGGGTTCTCCATGACAAAAAAAAAATCCAAATTTCTGAAGAGCGGAGTCTGAATTGATGAGCTCTTACCAGGATCTTACTGTTCTCTGAGCCCTGTCATAGTGAATCTGATAAGAAATTCAGGGGTCCACTCTCGGCAGACAAGTGTCCATGGTGGGGCTGCTCAACATTGTTCTCAAGCAGGAGAAGGTGGTGGCAAGGCCAGGGCCCTCCACGCCAGGACCATGGACTCAAGGAATTTGTGTATTCAGCTGGCCTCCAGTGCCTCCTTGCTCCTCCACAGGTGGAGGTGAAAAAGCAGAATCCAATTTTTTGTCACCTTGTAAAATTATGAGACTCCATTCCTGTTGCGTCTGTGTCATCAGAGCACAAGGGACATATGGGGTAATTGCTATTGCCGGGTTACTCCTTGTAAGTTCAAACAGTTTCACATGCTGAATGACAATACGTTTGCCGTGATCTGGGTAAATTAACACAAGGCTTCCTGTGTAGGTAGGCTTTGCTGGGGCTCGGGCTGTCTGCTCTCAATGAAGGCAATTCCTCAACAAAGCAGAAACTCAAGCTGCTCGATGGCTGCTGGCCTGTGGGCTCCCTTCTTCAGTGCCTTCCTCCCGTCTTCCCACTCCTGTTCATTCCTTCCTCCACCCATTCTTTTCTTTCCCCTTCTCTCTGTCCCTCCCCCTATTCATCTTCTCTCCTTCTGTCTTTTGCTACTGCCTTCCTCCCTTCCCTCTTCTTTTTCATCCTTCTCCTATCCTCTTTTCTCCTTCCTTCCTATTTCTCTGCTTCGTTTCTTTCATCTTACCCTCCCCTTACCCTCCTCTTTCCTTTCTTCCTTCCTTTTTCTTCCTTCTCTCTTTGCTTCTCCCCATTCCTTCCTCCTCCTTCCTTTCCTCTTCCTTTCTTCCCTTTCCTCCCTCCTCCCTACTTTCTTCTCTCTTTGTTCCCTTCATCTTTCCAGGATTTGCTTTCTTTTCCTTTTCTTTTTTTCCTAAGTGGAGAAGCCCCAGCTGCCAGTAGCTCTCTATTACTGTTGGCAAATGCCACTGCTCACGTGGATACAAGTCTGAGTCCTATGTTCAAACAGAACACCAAAATGTAATGCTGATGGCCAGGCAGAGGATTTGATGGATCTTCTGCATACCAAATCTCCAATATGCAAAGGCAAAGTCAGGCTCTTAGCTTAAAGGTTACCTGCCCATTTCTGTTGCCTTTCATATTGAGTCTGCTGAGCTGGGGCCCCCACTGCCAGCTGCCTTGCCTGCCTCCCTACCTGTAGAGTGTGGCTCCACCCTCCTGCTCCGTGATGGTGCCATGGAATAAGACAAGTGAGTGTGCAGTGTGAGGAAGGTGTCCTTTGAGCCCTTCATGCCTGTACTGAGTTACTATCAGTGTTCTACAAGCCACACTTCATGGCTTAAAATAACTGCTATTGTCACCTGGGTTCTGTGAATTAAATGGACTCACCTCTTTAGCTCTCACTTGTGATCTCTAGAGCCATGACAGTTGGGTAGTGGCTGGAGTTATCTGGAGATTCAGTGGAACTGGTTTCCAAGATGGTGCCTGCATGGTGCTGGCCACCACCACTGACTGCTAATCATCAGGAGCTCGGCCGAGGCTGCCTGTCAGAGCACCTATACATAGCTTCCCTGTGTGGCATGAGCTTCTTTCAACACAGCACCTGGCTCCAGGCACTGTCTGGGGAAGGATGAGGAGAGAACAAACACTCAATATCAAGCAGAGAAGAGTCCTGAGGAAGAAGTTATGTAGCCTGAAGACACATGGTGTTACTTTCTCCATACTCTGTTTGTCAAGACAGTCATGAGCTCCCCAAACTTCCAGGAGAGAAGGTGTTGATGCCACCTCTCACTGAGAAGAATGCCAAAGAATTTAGGGGCATGTATTTTAGAACTGCTACAGTATCATAAAAACATAGTTCATTTTGTGTAGGTTAAAACCCTGATTCTGCTAAAGTTGGCAACCCCAGGCTGTTTCTGCTACTATGTCAGCATGGTACTGGGGAGAGTGGATGATGTGAGGGGAGGAATGAACACCACCTTTCAGTTCTCCTCTTACGGCTGTGCTGACAAACCAGAAACACCCAATATGAATGGAGCCCCAAACAAGCTTTTTCAAAACTGATCCAGTATTTTAAAAGTTGAAAATTTCACATAAAACTGAATTTTCAGCATCTCTCAAAAAAAAGAATCAGATTTGGTAACACAGTTCTCTGTTTTTCCCCAGCGCAAGAACATCCTGGTGCTGATTTTCCCCTTTAGATAGACTAATGTGCACCAATTAGCTCCAGTGGCTGCCCATCCCTATTGCCCCCAGAAGTGAGATTGAATATCAGTAGTTATTTATCTACATGGTTGCACTGAGAGGTTATTTTTTTCCTTGCTTTTAGTTTTCTTTTTCTTGCAAAAAATATTTCTCTTGTTACTACATCTTTATCAAAAGTGAGAGGATGCAACATTATACACAAATAGGAAAAGCTAAATTTATAAGAGTAAAAACTTTCTAGGGCCGGTGAGATAGCTCAGTGGACTAAGCACTTGCTTAGGCAAGCTCAGGGACTGGGGTTCAACCCTGGTACCACATGTTGCACCAGGCCCACCCCTGGGGCATGCTGAGCCAGGGATGGAGTCCTGGCACAGTGGTGAGCGCCTGTAAATCTCAGCTGCTGGGGAGCCTGAAAACACTATGAAAAAAAGAACAAAAACTTTCTCAGTCATTTTATTGCACACCAAGGAGAATCTGTGTTGATTGTTTTCTCATGCATCCCTCTCTGGCCCTTTTCTCCTTTTTCTTTCCTCTCCCCACCTCCTTTTCCTTCTCCTCTTCTCTCCCTCTTTTCCTCCTGTTCTTTCAGTAGTGTCTTAGTTACTCTTATCTCATTGCTGAGACAAACACCAGACACTCAAAATGAAGGAAGGAAAGGTTTATTTAGTTCACAGTTGCCGGAGGTTTCAGTCCATATTCGGCTGGCCCAAGGATGAGTGGAACAGACCAGAGAGCATCCAGTTCATGGTGGCAGAACAGCAACAATATGGTGACAGAGGAAATCGAAGAACCAGGAGAGCAGAGAGCAAAAGCGTGAGTCTGTCTCTCTGTCTCTCTTTATAGTACATTCAGGCTCTCCACTTTAGCCTATCCACCTTAGGCCATACCAATAATCCCATCCGTACTCAGACCGATAACCCCATCAGTACTAAAACACATAATCCCAGTGGATCAAGAGTCAAGTAATCCCAGCAGTACTTAGACCCATAGTCCCAGCAGTACTAAAACACATAATCCCAGTGGATCATGACTCAAGTCTCAAACTCTAGAAGTCCCCGCCCCATGATTGCATGAGGCTTTGGGGGGACAACTAGACATAAACCATAACAAGTAGTTAGTAGGAGAGCTGATTCATTATAGATAGTAACATGGCATCAATCTTATTTTCAGCCTTAAGCTATTACCTGAGTTAAATTATTTTTGCTTCTCTCACACTGTTTGCTTTTTACATGGCAGCCAACAGGGAAGGTAAGATTTAGGACCTGGAAACGTTCTTTTGCTATAATAAGGGCATCAAAAGGACCAATCTAAAGCAGTCTCTTAAATCAGATGGGTGGTTGGTGTCCTTAGGCAGAGGTGCCTTGCCAGCTCAGCTATGTATATTCCAGGACAGAGGGGCCAAGTACTCTAGAATGAGTACTTGAGTGCATCTACTGCGAGTGCATCTAAGTTGGATAGCAGATCTCAGAGAAGGATAAAGGAAAAGAAGAAGAAGCCTGAAGAAGCATTGTCTCTTTGTGTGTTCACATGCCCAAGCCTGGATCAGGCGAAGTTTTCATCAAAGACATTCGTCCAGCCTTACGTACCCTCACCACAGTTGGTCCCTCCTCCCAGAGCCTCTTCAGACATCACAATGACATGACACTGTAGTCTCAACATTTCCTACTTTCTATCACAAAGAACTATAACATTGTGAAGTTGACCAAGAAGGAGTTGATCTGAATGGAAATATTTAGGGCAAGTACTTGCACCCCAAGTTCTTGAAGTATCCCAATCCTCACTTGCTAGCAGAGGACACTAATGTCCATCCTTAAGAGGACAGAAAGTATGTGTAGCTGCTCAGCAGCTCTATGCAACACAGCCTCTTGCCTGCACCAAGGTAGGGCAGTCTCTACCAAGTGCCTTCAAGCCTTCAGAGGATGGTGGCCCATTTCTCCCTCACCAGCCTCTTCAGCTTCTGCACCCTCTTTTGGGGGTTCAGATGCACAGTTTGATCCCCTAGCCTGCACTTTGGAGACCTGTACTGGCAGCAAGGAGGAAAATCTCTTTTGTCCCATCAATTTAGCATTCATCCAGCTCTCTCACTCTGACCATCCCTAGGCCTTTCTTCCTTCCCTTTCTTTCCCTTCCCTCCTTCCCTTCCTACATGCCATACTTCATGCCCTGACACACTGGAGCACGGCAGGGGGGATGCGGGCATCCTTCCTTGGCCCCCTTAATGCCATTCGTGGCTATCCTGGAAAGTGCCCCACTGATGCTCCCAATACCCTTGGCACTGTACCATCTCTAAGAAGAACCCAGAAGGACCTGCTCTGTAAGACAATTGTAAGGGCTGAGTTATCAGAAAACTGCATAGTGACACAGCTCCCCCTGCCCACCACACTCCACCCCTTGTGTCCATGACTCCAGCCCTAGCTTGGGTGTGGTCTCTTTAAACCCAGCTACCTTCTACAGGACTCACCAGTCCCCTCAGAAGTCCCTGCACCTCTGCCACCCCAAGTCCTGGGATTATGCTGGCCCCCATCCTGTCATTCTCCCTCATCTACCACCTCGTGTGACTCCAGCCACCCTCCTCCTCCTTGATTCTCAAGGTTAGGCTTTGTTCCCAAGAATTCTAGTACCCAGTGGTGACCAGGGCCACAAGTCCCTAAGGTCCAGGACCTTGTCTCTGAGAGGTGTCACCAGGTGTCCTTTGTCACTGGCTCTCATACACTAAAGGAAGTATTTCTCCTAAAGATCTGTGATTGGATGATGGCAAATGGGGAGCAAAAGCGGAGCCTGGGAGGGCCTGGAAAAACCCCTGTGCACTTCCTTTTACACACCTGTGGGACCCTGTGCATTTCCAAGCAACCCACTTACATAGGCTGGCAAGGGTGGGTAGGAGGTGCTTATGGGCTCATTTCTCACTCATGCCCTTTCCAGACAGCCAAGAAAACTTGAGTCTGGTGATTTAAAATGCAAGTCAGAAGACAGACTGTCTACGTTCATCTCTGAGCCCTGCCACATCTCAGCTGCATGACTCTGAGCCGGTCACCACACTTTGCTGTGCCTCTGAGTCCATGTGGTAAATGAAGATATAACAGGACTACCTTAGTCACTTTTATGGTTGTTCAGACAGAAATGTCCAACACCCAGAGTTAAAGGGGAAAACATGTATTTGGCTCACAATCTGGAGAGCTTTCAGTTTCTAATCTGTTGGCTGTAAAGCAGGGTACATATGGCAGCAAAGTAATCACTCCTGGTGGTAGAAGACAGGAAAAGCAGCAACAATGGAAGGAGGGGCAAGACACCTTCTGCCCCTTTTATCTTATCCAGACTGCTGGGATTAGGGCAGCAGCAATCCAATCAGTGGGCTGATCTAGCCACCACCGAGCCTTAATCCCAGTGCCCTTAACCATAGCATTGTACTACCAATCAATCATACCCTCCAGATTCAGCTGCCTCTGCAAAAACCCTTCCCCGTGGGATTACGGTGAGGGTTAAATGTATTCATCCTTACAGTATCAGTTAAGCAGATTTGACCTTGTCATTCTCCTTCTTTTAAACTTTTAGCTACACTATTCATTTTGGGACTGAAGTCACATCCTCCTGTGATCCATTCAATGACAGTAGTTCTCCCTGCCTTGCCACACTCACTCATTTTACCTTTCTTTGTAGACTTATTGAAGCATAATTGACAAATAAAGGTTGTATATATTTAAAGTGGACAATATGATGCCTCAGTATACGTGTACATTGTGAAATGATTTCTGCAATCAAGTTGGTAACCATATCTATCATTTTTTCATAGTTACCTTTTTGTGCACAGGGAATAGGTAAGATCCACTCCCTTTGCAAATTTCAAGTCTATACACAGTATCATTAAGTACAATCACTATGTACTTAGGTATATTAGGTCTCCAGAGTTTATTAACCCTGCATCTCTGAAGCATTGCATCTTTTGAACAATGCCACCTCAACTACTCCAGGCACCAATCTGTTCCCTACCTCTTCAACTTCTTTAGCTTCACACATACCTGTGATAGTGTGATATTTGCCTTTTTTGGCTCATTTCCCTCAGTATAATGTCCTTCGAGTTGTCACAAATGACAAGCCCTCCCTGCTTTTCTCATTTGTGTATTTGGTTCAGGTTTGTTATGGTTTGTGTCTGGTTGTCCCCCCATAGCCTCATGCAATCATGGGGCGGGGACTTTTGGAGTTTGAGACTTGAGTCATGATCCACTAGGATTATGTGTTTTAGTACTTCTGGGATTATGAGTGTGGCCTCAGGATAGGTTGAGGCAGAGACCCTGAATGTAATATAAAGAAAGAGAGACAGACTCACACTGTTGCTCTCTGCTGCCCTCATTGGTCGGTTGCCTCTGTCAAAATTGTTGCTGTTCCGCCGCCATGAACTGGATGCCTTCTGCCCTGTTCCACTCATCCTTGGGTCAGCCGAATATGGACTGAAGCATCCAGTAAGTGTGAGCTAAATAAACCTTTCCTTCCTTTATTTTGCGTGTTGGGTATTTGTCCCAACAAGAGAAAAGTAACTAAGACAAGGGTCTCACTATGCAGCTCAGACTTGTACTGATCCTCCTATTTTCAGCCTCTTTAGTGCTGAGATTATAGGTGCATACCACCACACCCAGATTCAGTTGCAGGTGCAGCACACCCTGGGGGTGGTGCTGGCATAGCATGCAGGACCCAGGATCAAACCTTGGTCCTTGCACTTGTCAAAGCAGGTGCTTAGTCCATTCAGCTATCTTGTTGGCCCTTACGACAAGCTTTTTTAAGTTTGAATGATGTTCCATTTGAGACATACACACACACACACACACACACACACACACACACACACACACTTTTTTTTCTCATTTGTCTATCAGATGATGCTTAGGCTGATTTCCACATTTTGGCTTCGTTCAGCGGGCTATGATAAATATGAGAGTGCAGATATCTCTTTGGAACACTAATTTCAATTCCTTTGGCTGTATATCTAGTAGTAGGATTGTTAGACCACATGGCAGATCTAGTTTTAATGTTTTCAGGAACCTCCATACTGCTTTCCATAATGGATATACCAATTGACATTGCCACCAACAGTATGTAAGGGACTGCTTTTGCACATCCTCTCCAACACTAGTTACCTTTTGTCTTTGTCATAATGGTCATTCTAACAGGTATAAGGATATATATTTCAGAGTG
>PVKN010012986.1:6821-20392 GCA_004027915.1 Capromys pilorides
TCTTCTTCTTCTTCTTCTCCTCCTCCTCCTCCTCCTCCTCCTCCTGCTTCTCCTTCTCATCCTCCTCCTCCTCCTTCACTTCTTTATAATTTTTTTATTAGTACATGTTTGCAATACATAATGAAAGTGTTCAGTGTGACATTTTTTTCTGCTGCCAATATACTTGTCTAAAATATTTCCCATCCAAAGAATGCTTGATTTTAGCAAAGGCTGTCACTGTGATGGAAATGAAGACATCTTAAACTGTGTTTAGACAAAATTAAAGGGAAAGTAAAAATAAGGAAATTTAGTAAAAGCTTAAAGGAAAATTTTTATTTCTTGGCCATGGGGCTTAAAAGAAAGTCTTTCCACAATTTGTGCTTTTCTCCTTGACTTTTCTATGTTTAACCAAAAGGAACTGTAACAACTCTCCGATTTCCATCTTCATCCAAATTTATTCTTCAGCATATTGTAAATGTTTTTTGAATTTCAAACATGCACATTCCCCAAACTAAACTGTGGTTTCTAGTTAATGTTTTCAGTTTTAAAGTTCAAAAATGGTTATATTATGAGTTTTCCTAACTAGATTATGGGAGATATTTATATCATTTTCACTTACTAGATGATGGCAATGGATAACAATATGATAAAAGAGAAAATTCCACACATTTGCTCAGAATATAAAATACAAAAACAAAACCACCTTCCTGTAGCAGTATATTTTAGAATCTTGGGCCAAAGATTTTAGTCTTATTACGTAAAGCCTTAAAAATCATAAATTTCCTGTGTTACACATTATAACATATCTTGTAGACACAGAAGACATTTGGTCACTAACTATTCCTTTCATTTCTTTTCCCTTTCTTTCTTTTCTCTTTTCCTCCTTTTTTTCTTTCTATGTATCTGTCTGCCCATTCACCAGCTATCTGTCTATGACTCTTTGAACAGTAAATGCAAAACCTATACCCTCATTCTCTATAGGATTTCCGTAGTAGCTCATTCAGTAGATTTAGTCTAAGAAGTTCCACACATTAGGGAACCAGCATTATTCCATTTTATACAAACACATATCACAGACAAACTATGAAGAGTTGTTCCACATTCTGGGAAATGACTGTAGGAATTAATGTGGTGACTGACGTATTGAGCAGGATGACATGCTCTAGTTGTAGCTCAGAAGGCAGTTGATCAACTCCAGTTGCTCCCCGAGGATGCTGCTTAGCATCCTTTAAACTTTGGCTACTAGGAGGACCATGCTTTGTTTCTAAAAATCTGACATTCAGATGAGAGATGGGGAGCTGGCTGTGGTAATGTGAACTATGAAAGCCCCAGAAAACCCTCAAATTCCCAAAGAAAGGTCAGGGCAAGGTCCTGGCTCCCCAGATGCATTTGTCAGGATCTGCTTGACCCTGAAGCTGAAGCACAAGCAGCAGAAACAGGAACATGATTTGTTTTCCTACGCTTTGGTAAGGAAAAAGTGAAACTGTGACTTTGCTGATGGGAAAAATACAAAGGAAGACAAGTATCTTTTTTAATCTATGAGGACTCATAAATATATAAGAGGTCGGAGGCAGGGGAACAGCTGGCCACTGGCTCCTGGCTCCCATAGCATGCCGATGAGGTCAAATGGCCTGGCAATTAGGAAAGATGCTAGGGCACGAAGACTTTGTTCATGCTTGCAGAATACTAAAAGTTTATGGATCAGGGCACTTAAATGAGAGAGGCCTTGGGTCGACTTTGCACTTTCCTTCAAGGCATATTTCTATGTCTAGGAATCTAGCTGTTGGTGGGTTTGGGTCACTAGAAGTATGCAGCAGATTTTTCTTTTCTGTTGAAACTTAGAAGGACTTTTTTTTTTTTTTTTTTTTAATCATTAGCTTAGTATTTTGCTTTTGGAATAGAAAAGCAATATATTTTTAAGAGCCTAAAGTAACTAAACTTGACCTTCTAGTCTGAGTGGTACTTAGTGTTTACTAATAGAGACATTGATGTATAATGCGGGGTCAACCCCATGATAAAGACGATACTGTTTTTAAGAGGGTTTCACATTTCCAAGGAACTGCAAAAACATTTTTCTGCTTATGGCTTTAAAACAGAAACAAAGAACTATTGAAACTCAAAGATATCCTCCCCACCCTTCCACAAAAAAATAAAATAAAATAAAATTCTTACCAGGTTCTGCTGTAGATCTAGGTTCTGTTTGCCACATGAGAAAAGAAAAAAAAAAAAAAATCAGAACAGAGTATTAGAACAGGGTATCATTCATGAAAGACCTGCCTCATCTTTCCTGTCACCATATCTAGGACGTGTCTGCAGGAATGTTGTAGACAACTCCCATAACATCAAAGTGAGAGTCAAATTATCAGCATGTTGATTCACATTTGTACACAGAAGCTTGAATTCCAGTTAACACTCTATGGTTAGGAAATCTCTAATAGACATAGTTCATTGATGGACCATGGCTTTGTGAATCGCCTAAAGTTATCTGCCCAACTTAGAGTAAAAATGCATGTGTGCATTTTCTTTCAACGAAAGAATATAGAACATTTATCAGCTTCAAAGAGGCCAGAGTTTTAACTTACTGGGCCTCATACTTTGTAAATTATCTAGTCTCAGACTTCTTAGAAAATAGAAATCAATTCCTCTGAAGGACTCCACCCTTTTTGGCTTTTCTGGAACCAGATAACATACAATAGTCAGGTCTGAGAGAATGGGCCCCTCTCCTTACTTTTCTGTAGAATTCTGAAATCTGGAGAGTCTTGGATTTCGATTCCTTGCCGGAACCACTGGACCTGCAGAGGGGGTGCTCCACGGACCCGGCACTCCAGGACCACCACCTGGCCCTCAGAGGTCGCGGTGTTTTGCAGTTCCTGAAATTTAACAAAAACACTGGCCCTCAGTCTTTGGTTGTATTCTTAAGAACTTTCATAGAGCAGAATAAACATTCTAAACCATAGAAACAAAATGAAACAATCCCTACAAAACTCCTATCAAAATAGTCATCGTTGACTCAGGTGAGAGTAAACACCTCTAAATCCCGTTATCATCAGTTCTTCAGGTCAAGCAAATATCACACCCTAGGTTTACTGTAACACTGGCAGTACGTTATGGCCTGTTCGCAACTTTCTACCAACAGCCCTACACTTATGGAACTCGATGGCAATGACCTTTACTCTTTTTTTATTTTTTATTTGCTTTTTTTTGGTGGAACCAGGGATTGAACTCAGGCTTTTGTGCTCACCAGGCAAGCCCTTATTCTACTGAGCTGTCTCCCCAGCCCCAACTCTTTTTTTAAAAGTAACAAATATATATATTTTTCTTTTCCCCTTCTCTTTACCCCATTTTATTTTCCTACATGAGACTCATTTATATGTAAGACTTAATTAGCACATATAGAGATTCAGAACCAGATGAGTAGCCAAAGAACATGTAAAACACGGAAAACAATGGTACTAAGTCAAAGAACACTGGCTATGTACATTTAGATACGTTGTCTATGCTTTAGAGTACATCTGGATGGAAGCATCTTAAGACATTTACGCTCTGCATGAGCTCTAATGAGGAAAAAAACCGGTTTGTTTTCACACACTCTAACCCAGTGATGGCGAAGCTTTTAGCGACTCAACACCCACACTGCAACTCAAAACCCATTTATTTATCACCAGGTGCCAACACTACAATTAAATCTAAATACTGAGGCTTTGGTTTAGAAAAAAGCAACCCATACATTAACATCTTTTGTCTTAGAAGAAAAACACAAGTCCGTGCATGCCACAGGTTCACCACGACTGCTCTAACGTTTTCCTCTGCTGCCTACCACCCTTGTACAACTGGTTTCCTATGTCAGGTTTATTAAGCCAAGGGCCTTTGGCATTTTCTCATTTTAAAAGTCTTTGTCAAATAATAAAACAAGCTGCATGTATGTTGGCCTTATTTACCTCATTTCCTCCTCCCCTGCCACCGACCTTGCTACCCTGCATCCCTCTCCAACTCCAGACCAATAAAATTTTACAATCCAGCAGATTAGAAATTAACTTGCCTTCTAGATGCAAGGTGATAGGGCTTTTGTACTCGCTATTAAGTATCAGGATCTTAATTGTTCCCTTGAATGTGTTTTTTCTCTACCTTCTTCCTTCAGAAATGACTAGCAACAAGGTTTAAACTTTTTGATTATTTAAACATGTGTCTGCAGGAGGACATGTAACAGCTAAGATAAAATAACTTTCCTATCATAAAAAGCAAAAAAAAAAAAATCACTTTAGGAAGTGTGTGGATTTTTAAAAACAATTATTGGAGGGAAAAAATAATTAAATATCCCCCCAAAATGAAAAAAAATTAAATAAAATTATTGTAGGGAAAAACAAAATCACAAATCCTGTAGCAAACAAGAGAACAAATGCTGTGACAGGTGACCCGCAGTGATCTTGCTACAGTGCTATGAAAATTCTAAACATCTGTGATGCTTGCCAGCAAATTATGAAATATGTGACTTGACATTTGATAAAAATTTGGCAGTTAATAGCAATGTCTCTTTAAGGGAACTTCTGACCATGGCCCTTGCCAGCTCTTATTTTTTAAGTGCAGAAAGTATCTGGTTTTGAAATTTTTAACTTTGTGGCTGGGCCCAGGAAAGAGATTATTTATTTGTTGTTATTTCTCTGGGGCTGGGGATTCGATGCAGGGCATGCTGGGTAAGCACTCCACTACCAAGCCACATCCAAAACCCATGGAAGATCTCGTTTAGTGGCTCTCAGCATGGCGTCACGTGTGGGTTCCAGCTTTCATAGACTGACTTATTTGACATTTCTAGTCATGTGCAGGGGTCACTTATGTCGATTACAAAAGGCAGTCAAATATTTTTCATGCTTAAATTTGTGGACACCAAAGGAAAGTGATTTATTCCTAAACTTATGTATTTTTTTTTCCAGTATTGGAAAGCCAGAGATGTAAATAATTTCAAGATATTAAAACAATTAAACCTCCACATTTACTTGAGGATGAGAACAGGGTTCCTCCTGTGGCACTTAGGAAAAAAAATCTTGGCAAAAGCCAGCGTCAAACACATAAACCTTTAAGAGACCTTGAGGGCCATAACAAGAAGCCCCCAGAAAACGCAGTCAACCTTTGACTTTGCGCTTGCTGGTCTGGATCACCATTCATTCGCGTAGAATATGGGATATCTTAGGATGTACATAAGAGCATCTGTAGCCATTCATCAAAAGCAAAATAAAAGGTACATAACAGGAGCTGGGCATGGCAGTGCACATCTGAGGCAGGAGGATCTCAAGTCTGAACCAAACGTAATATTGTGATTCCTTACAAAGGCCTAAGGGAAGAGATGTCCCACGGGGTCACTGCCCACCCAGCTGCTTGCACCTCCCCCATCCAGAGCTCCACGGTCAATATGGGCTCAACTCCTGGTTTTGTCCTGGTGCCCTGTCCACCACTCTGCCAGGCTTACAGGCAGGAGCACTGGCTCTGCCTTTGAATAACACGCTACCTGGAATGCTGTTCCAGAGGGATGCGAAGGAATAGAAAGAGGTGCCCTTTGGACTGTCCAAGCCTAACTACTACCCACTGTCATCACCATGCCCAAGAGCAAGGAGCCCAGGATGAGAAAACAGGGTTAATCTGAGTGCCAGAGGGGCTCAGGGGGACCACTCTCTAAGCCTGTCCTTCTAAATGAAGCCCAGGATCCTGCAAAGCAGACAACCACTGTGGAAAGGGAAAAGAAAAGAAAGCAGCAGATACAACAGGGAAGGGGCCGCCCTTGGGCCACACAGCAGCCACGGTGCACACACGCTCAGGACCGCTCACTTGTGGCTCTGCATTTAGAGAGTTCTTGAAAACCAACCTCAGTAAAAACTTCATCAAATTTTGTTCTACTTTTAAAGTTAGTTTTCTTAAGGAAAGAGGGAAAGCTGGCTAATAGTATATGTCTCAGGAACAGGAGAGCAATGCAAGGAACGGGAGTTTTATGCTGAGGAATGGTGTGTGTGTATATATGTGTGTGTATGTGTGTGCGTGTATGTGTATGTGTGTGTGTGTGTGTGTGTGTGTGTGTGAATGTGCATACACACATGTATTGGGAATTGAGTCCAGGGTGTTCACATTGAACTCTGCCTTCCAGTTTTGTTTTTCATTCCGAGGAAGGGTCTCATTAAGTTGCTAGGCTGGGCTCAGTCTTGATGTCCTCTTGCTTAAACCTACCAAGCACTGGGATTATAGTCATTGTCACCACACTCAGCTCTTGTTGTCTATCTTTTATTTTGTATTTTACTTATATTTTGGGTTTTTCAAATTAAAAAAAAACCCATGTGATAGGTAAGCTTATGTATCTGATTTATTTGCTTACATTTTGGCTTCAGGACTCCTCTTGGTGCTAAGGAAGAATCCCGTCATGAGCCAGCCTCCTGCGTGCCATCCTCTTTTCCTCCCCTTGTGTCACCTGTATGGGCTTCCATGGCCTGAAGTGTGCCAAGTCTCGGTTGACAGTGCATGAGACCACACACTCCTGGTGATGACCTCATGAGCTGCCTGCAAGCTCCTAAACCACGTTCTGCGTGTAGAGCCCTCACTTCTCTCTATTTCCTGGTCTCTGCACTGAAAGCAGAAAGCTCAACTTTGATGGAGGGAAAGTGACTGGTAAGATTTTGCATGATTTTCATCTTTTTAATCCCTCCAGGAGGGAGTGTCACAGCTGTGGGTTGTTACCATTTATGGCTTTTGCTCATTGGAAGTAATAGGATTGCTTATGAAAATATCTTTTAAAAAATTTGGGTTCTGTCTGGTTTAGGAGAGAAAAGAAAGCATCCCCCATGTAAAGATAATGAAGATACTTTTTGCAACCTTCTCGAGGGTGTTTTCTAGGTTCACCTTCACATGTGTCTTTAATTTATCTGGAATTAATTTTTGTGAAGAGCGGGAGGTGGGTGTCTGACTGGACACTTTTTTCCCCTCTCCTGAGGAAGTCAGTTTCTGCTCAGTGACCTGCAAGTTCCTGCAGGTAGTACTACACTTCTGTGGGCTTCCTTCTGATTGCTCATTAATTTGTCAAACCTTCTGCTAGTATGACACTATAGACTCCATATGATTTGTCCCAAATTCATGAGACCAGAAGTATTTTTGGTTTTGAAGTATTTGTATGCATTATGTCTAGATATTTCGGGATGGGACCCACGGCATGCAGGAAATTCATCTTTATTTCATAAATAGCTATGCTCATAACCTTAAGGTAATTTTACATTGCTTTTAGTGTGTCTATATTTTGATTATAACCTGTCACAGGAGGACAACTGTGGAATTTGCCACTTGTGAAATGTCCACCCTCAAAACATTTTAGATTTGGAGTCATTTAAGATTAGGGGTGTTGAACCTATAGCATAATTACTCTGCTTTAGAAAGACTTCTTGTCTCAGGACAAATCCCACTCATCTCTAACACTTGCTTATTTTTCTTCTTCAGAAACTCCCCCTGGTTTTTCTTGCCTATTGTTTCTTTCATACAATTATCAGAAACAAGTTACATACATAGTTCACAAGTAGGTTTTTTTTTTTTTTTTAATCTATTTAGTACAGGGTCTGCAGAGTCTCTTTACACAGATCTGACTCATAGTGATTCTCCTGTTTTCAGTCTCCCAAGTGCTGGGATTACAGGTGTGCGCCACACCCAGTCTCAATTGCGCACTCAGTGCCCCCGCCCCGGGGGCAGGGCCTGCACAGCGAGCCTGGGATTGAACCCTAGTCACTACACTGTGCCTAAGCAAGTGCTTCAGTCTGCTGAGCTGTCTGGCCAGCCTGGTTACAAAGCTCTATACCAAACAAATGAATAGAAATGAAAAACCTATTTGAATTTTGCAAGATTAACATTAAATATAGATTAACCAGGGAATAATGAGTTCTTTTCATCATCCTCCAGCCCACAACAGTTTCTCCATTTATTTGACATTTTGAGATGTCTTTCAATAACATTTTATACTTTTCTTCAAAAGACCAAAAAAAAAAAAAAAAAAAGACAAGAAGCAAATAGAAAAAAGAAGAAATACTACAAAGCATCATCTCAGACTTGTCTGACTAGAGCAACGGCATAAAAATTGTAAACCTGTCTCCCTCCCTCCTAAAAATCAATGACTTGAAATTGAAAATTAGTAGTTTTTGAATATCAGTAAAACTTGCTAGGTCTTTGTGGAGCTGGGGAATTTTTAATACTGCTCTGTGTTGTGGTTTTTCTCCCCATCTCGGCTTTCCCACTAGATTTTAGGCTCTGTCAGGCTCCTGTGCACACCCACATCGCAGACCTTTTTCAAGATAATAGTTATACAGTATTGGTTCCACAAATACCTATTTTGCTCTCAAGGTATCCACGATAACCGGTCTACTAAACTACTCATTAATTTTTAAAGGCTGCTTCCTGAGGTCACACGGGAATGAAATTCAAGGACCGACACAAACACTGAGAATGGGACTTCCAGATGTCCGACCTTTGTGAAAACAGGAGAGCAGGCGGCGGTGGTTCCGTCAGGACGGCAGAGATATGAAGTGGGACTGTGAACCTGAAAAGGCAGAGACACACGGGTCAGATGGCAAATACACACGTGGCTGAGAAGAGGGGCTAAAGAAAGCGTTCATTATTGGGATGGCTCCCCTCGAGTGAGGCAAGCGAACGCCAGTGTGGCCGCGCACCGTCTGCTGGGCTGCTGTTACAGCGCAGACGCTGCTCCGCCTCCTCAGTCCACATCTGCTACTCTTCTCTGCTCCAAAGGCTACTCCAGGGAAAAGCTCCCCGGGTCCTAGGGGATCTCCAAGCTCTTAAATGCTATTACCAAATGGGTTTCTGTGTGTGGGGCTTCCACAGGGGTCCTTTCAGAAGTTCGTAGAGGCGTTCTATTTTATTTTTAAACGTGTTCTGTATTTACTGTGGGCAGCAGAGGGTAAAGCAAACGATCGAACATTGACCTCTCCTATTTTTAACTTGTATTCTTTCAAAAGGGATTTCAGGAAGTGTGGGGAAAAGGCATAACTTTTATTCTCGATGTTCAAAACAGAGGGGATGAAGTGGCATTCATTGTTGAGGAAACACATGGGTTTTTAGAGCAGCAGATGATAGCTAGTTCTTTGTATGCAGTCATTCTTTCCACATACTTTGGATTTATTCACTTATATAAACGATTATTAGCATCTTGTTACAGTGTGTCTAAATATGTTATAAGGCACGGTGGAGTCCGCCGCCAGGCCAGCAGGGCTGCTTAGTCAGTAATGGACCTTCTTCACTGTCACTGCAGAGCTTTCTACTGGCTCGTGACTTGGGGGCCTGTGTCTCATCCTTCACTGTCTTATGATGTCCAAAACATACAGCAACGTGTCGCCCGCATTTGCTCTGCACTAAACACTGTTTTAAGTGTCACGTGGCAATGAACTCATTGAATCCTTGTGCCAACCCTGGGAGACTGATGGTGTCGGTCATCTTCACTTTATGGATGCAGAAAGAGGGACAGAGAGGCTGCATTATGTACTCGTGGCCCCTCAGGTGGCCAGGCTGGGGGTGGGGCTCACATCTCCTGACTCCACGGTGCCCAGCTTGCCTAGGACAATAAAGTGATGGAGTCCTTCATTCTCCCAACCATACAAGTGGGACACATGACCTTCCCTGTGTTCCTACACAGAACTAAAACCATTTAAAATGGATCCCTTTACATACTTGTAGCATTTACATCTGTGGATATCTGTGTTTAGCCTTTAAAATACCTTGTCCTATTCCACAACAGTTTTACGGGCATGTTTCCTATTTCTCGGACTACTTTATAAACTGCTTGGGAATGGGGCTTGGGGCAGCTTTGCCGTTGCGGGCACGCAGAACCCAACACCCACAGTTAGAAGAAAAGAGGCTTCATTGGCTCACAGTTGCAAGGGGTGTGGTCCATGCCCATCGAGCTCCAAGGGAGAATCAACATGGCAAAAAGGCCCCGTGAGGTAAACTGCTTAACTCTTGGGTGCCAGGAAACAGGACAGAGGAACAGTGCTCGGCCTGCGACCACATGTAGCACCCAAAGTCCCTCTTCTACGGCCCCTTCAGAAACACCCAGAAGTACGTGCCACCAACTCCCAGGCAGATCCCCATGCTGATCCAGGGGACACTGCACCCTAACTGCCACAGGGCTAGGGACCTTTATTTTTTCCCTGCCATGAAATATCTAGTGCAATGCTTAGCAGCTAAAGAATACTTATTAATACATAAAACCCTAAAAGAAAAATCCACTGATTAGATCAAAGGTATTTCTGCAATTTTACTCTGGTTTAGGAGTTTGAACAAAGTATTTACTATAGATGCGATCTCACAGTAGCTTACACTGAGCTACCCTACTTGAGTTATGAACCCCAGTGCCTTTTCTCTGCTGTTTGCATCGTCTGTATGTGACAGAGTATGTGTCATGCACTGTGACATGAAGGCAAGGAGACTGACACTCATTAGACATAGAGTATTCTTTAGCTAGGAAGAAACTCAGGTCTCAACAGTGGGAAAATTCTATCTCAAGACTATCAACATGTCCATGATTTGGGGGACATTGATTTTCTAATTTAAAACGGAAAAAAACTTGTTATTTTTTCTTGGAAAAAGCTATTTTACAATGAAATTAAAGTAAGATTTTAAAAAGTGTGGTAAAGCCTAGGAATTTGAATTTTTTCTTTCCTTTTTGAATTTTTTATTATCTATTTAGCTTTTAGAGATGAGAAAGCTTTTTGCTGTCATGTGGGGCTTTTCCTATTTTTTAAAATGATCTCCCTGGTCCCACATGCCTCACCAGCCCCATCCCTGGGGTGCACTGAGTGAGTGACTGAGGCCAGGCTTAGCAGCACATGCCTATAATCGCAGCGCTGGGGAGACTGAAAACAGCGGGATCACTATGAGTCTGAGCTGTGAAGTGAGAGCTTGTACCAAATTCATAAGTGAAAATAAATACATAAATAAAATGATCTAGTGAGTTTGCTGAATGGAAGAGAGTACATAGGTGAGGGAAGATCAAATAGCACTAAAATAACTGACATCTTAACAGAAGCTCCTAAAGCAACTGTGAAAATTGACTAATTGACGACGCGGCTTTGATTAAAGATTATTTTTTCAATGGACTAAAAGGAATTAGTTTAGTTTTCTTTTCCCTGGTTGTACTCCTACTTGAAAAATTTTCAGGGGAGTATGCTAGTTAGAAGAAAAGCTGTATTCTTAAAATGGAACAGTCTGCTAATGAATTCTGCTCTTCCCGGGCTCTGGTCTGAGGCACAGTTACCTGCTGAACTGGGACAGATAAGGGTTGAATCACAGCTGTTGTCACTCCCGTCTTTGGAGAAGATGATCCTATTGTCAAGGAAACCGAAGTTGTTTTCTTTTGAGCTCTGAGAAGTAGAAATGCAAGTGTTCAGTTAGGAATTTATTTTAAGCAGTATTAATTTTTGAAATGTTTCCACAAGGAGATTTTTGTATAATTAATCTGCTTCAACTGCTTTTGTTTCAGAAACAAACTCATAAACTGCAGCCAGAATAACTGTGGTTAGCATAGGTGTAGAGTGTATGTTATGAATATTTAGCTAAATGAAAATATGGATACAAGAAAATGGTTTGTGGGAACTCACTCATTGCTAAAGGTTGCCATGTATCCATACTGACCACCCTGCATACATAAAAAATAAAATACCTGGAAGAGACTCAATCTTTCTAAGCAGGCATATATCTAAAATCTCTAGGGTTCACTCACTCAGCCTTGGTTCTGTTAAGCGCAGCTGCTGCAGCTTGTGTCGGCAGCCTTGTACTAAGCCCAGCAACTGCTCTTTGTCCTGGTTTCTAACTTTGCTGAGAGTGTCTTGGAATTTTTGTCTTTCTTTCAGTGCATAAATATTAGTGAAGTATAAGCAAAAGAGTAAGAAGAAACCCTTTCTAGCCCCCTTACTGCCAACTGGCTGGCTGCAAAGACCTGAGCAAGGCCTGGGACTTCACTGGACTGGAGCTCTGTATTAGAACAGGAGAGGTAAGGTACGCGATCTCAGCAGGTTCCCTTAGCATCTGTGATGATTGGATGCTTTGGACATAATTTATCCAAGTTTATATATTCCTCTATGACGCATATGTATACATATGCATACATATGTATGCAGTGACCAGCATTTTGAATGGATATAACTGTATGTATATACTAACATAGATTTTTTTAAAGAACACATCAGTATTAATGAAGTTTTCTACTTAATTCTGCTTGATTTTTATTTTTGCAAAGTAATTAAGATACTGATGTCTTATTTTGAAGCTGTTTTTTTAAGGCAGGGTCTCACTATGTGGTTTGGGCTTGCCTTGTGCTCACTTTTGTAACCCCCAGGTTGCTCTTGAACTCGCAGAGACTCTCTGTTTCAACCTTTAGAGTGCTGGGATTGCAAGGATGTGCCACCACACCCTGTTCTGGGGCTGCATGGCATGCTTGGGGTTCCAGGGCCAGTGTGGCATGTGGGGCCAGGAATTGAACTCAGGTCCTTGGGCTTGCCAGGTAGGTTTTTATGCCTCTGAGCTATCTCCCCAGCCCCTGATGTTTTATTCATTCATATCTTTATGAGAATAACTGAATTTTGTGACTTTCAGCACAGGGTTTAACTAGACATATATTTTGTTCGAATGAGAACATACTTTTGGCTTAATTAGATATTTTTGGCCCTCCACACTTCGAAATAATTCAAATGACTTTTCACTCAGTGTGCCTGTTCTTTTCACATATTCATAATTAGTGAGATGGCTTTCTTTGAAATCAGCACTGGATCTAGTTTTTGTACACTCATGATGAAATTCAGACTTAAAGTTCAAATTTGTAAGTCAAACATTGTGCTCTAGATTTAGATATTTGATCTCTGACGGACAACACACATGACTTCAACAATCCTGTTGCCATTCTTTGTTATATAGGTACTTGGTAGAAATAAGGACACTTACTGCGGCATAGCTCCAGCTTTTGATTTGAAAGTTAAATTTTCACTGTCAGAATCTGTTGAACTGGCTCCTGCAAAAATAGTGAAAAGAAATGACAAAGTTAATCTATCAATAGTATCTATAATCCTTTCAAAGACTTCTTTCTTCATTTTTACACAGTTCCATGCAGTTTCTCTCTCTTTTTTTTTTGTTATGCTATGACCGGCTCAGCCCGCCCTGAGGATGGAACTGGCGCAGCATGAGGTGCTGGGAATCTAACCATGGTCCCTGCGGTTGCTTAAGCTTTCCTAAGCAGGCACTTTAAACCACTGAGCAATCTCGCCAGTCCTGGAGTTTCTTTTTTGACTTAAATACACAACAAAATGAAGAATGTTCATGTTCACATTGTATTATTGTAGTTTCTTCAGAAAATTATTTTAAAAAAGAACTACCAGTAAGAGATTTCTTCAAGTCATCCTGCATTTAGTGCCATAGTTATTGTTAGTTTCATTTTCATTTTTTTTATCACTTTGGCTATGATAACTATACTTTCACATGGTTTAAAACTATGAAGTAAGTATACATTTTCATGTGGCCCAACACCCACCCATGATTTTAAATTAATCATGCAGTATCATATGGTGTCGATTAGT
>PVKN010012987.1:0-20273 GCA_004027915.1 Capromys pilorides
AGTAGTCGTAGTCGTAGTCGTAGTAGAGGAATCTAAATAACTCATGGTGCTTGGAGATAAAGGATTTCAGTGAAGAACAAGATTAAGATAAAGATGCCAGTTTTCAGCATCCACAGAGAGGCTTCTAACTGCAGACAAAGACCAGGGAGAGGGCGGCAGCTCTGGGACACTTACCAGCCAGGAGGAAGAGAAATATGCTAAAGCCCAGGATGTAGTAAGGCCACTGCACAGAGAACTGTAGGGGGCTGGTGTTCATCCTCAGATCACGGATCTCCAAGGCATGCAGCAATAAGGCCAGGAAGCCACAGATCCCTGGAGGGTCACAGGAACATGCCCTTGCTCCCTTCCTAGTTTCCTGCCTTGGCTCCAGCCTCCCTCTCACTGGAGGGAGTGGTGTGGTTTATGCTTGGAAGTGCCTTCTCTGCCTTCACCGTTTGCGCTTTCTGATCTGACATCCTCCCACAACACCCCATTTGCCTGTCTCTCCTCCCTCGCCAGTCCATCTCAATCAAGGTCATGGGCTTCACCACCTAGAGGTCCCATCATCAGAAATCCCTGTTCTGCACCCTCTGTGTCTATGGTTTAACTCAGGTTGAACGTTCTGGGAGTAACACTATGAATAAAACACCACCCAGTTTTCTCAATGCATGTCTTCCTCCACTGAGCTGGGCACTTGCCAAGGTGGGATACCCTTTAAAAAAATTTAAAAGTTTTCTTTTTTAATTTTTAAAAATCTTTTTTATTTATTTATTTGGTACAGGGTCTCACTATGCAGCTCAGAATCATAGTGATCCTCCTATCTTAGCCTCCCCAGCGCTGGAATTACAGTTGTACACCCACACCCGGGGTTCTGGGGCTGGTATGGCATCCGGGTATCTAACCTAGGTCCTTTTGCTTGCCAGGCAGGCTCTTAGACTGCTCAGTTATCTCCCAGCCCCCAGAATGTTTGACAGGTTCACATGGTCTTGCATTCTTTCATTTAAGAAACGTTTATTTCGGGGCTGGGGAGACAGCTGAGTAGAATAAGCACTTCCATGACAAGCTCAAGGGCCTGAGTTCATTACCTGGTTCTGAAAAGAAAAAAAAAAAAGAAAGAAACATTTATTTCGTGGGGCCTAATGGCACATGTGTATAATCCCAGCACTTGGGAGGCTGAGGATGGATCACTGAGCATTTGAGGCCAGCCTGGGCTACATAATGAGTTCCAGATCAACTTGAACTATATAGCAAGACTCTGTCTTAAAAAAAGATAGAAAAAATGAAGGAGGGAGGGAGGGAGGGAGGGAGGGAGGGAGGGAGGGAAGGAAGGAAGGAAGGAAGGAAGGAAGGAAGGAAGGAAGGAAGGAAGGAAGGAAAGATTTACTTCATTTGCATTATATATTCTAATTATAATTTTTTGCATGATTTTATGACAGTCACTGGGATAAACAAGTGACAACTTAGACATATGACTCCAAGCCCACAAGGTCAGATCTGACAATGTAGAATACTGAGAAGTCCCCAAAAAGAGGTATCATATGAGCTGGTAAGATAGTTCAGTGGTCTAAAGCACCTTAGGCAAGCACACAGGGACTATGGTTTGATTCCCAGCACAACATGCCATGCCAGCTCTGCCCACAAGGTGAGCTGAGCTAGGTACAAAAAAAGGGGGCATCATAAATTCTGAGAGAGAGAGAGAGAGAGAGAGAGAGAGAGAGAGAGAGAATATATATATATATATATATATATATATATATATATAATTCTGAGAGAATAAGTGTGGCAACAGATTACTTCACAAAAAAGGCAAAGAAGGGGACCCCTAAAAATT
Source organism: Capromys pilorides (assembly GCA_004027915.1). Taxonomy (NCBI): domain Eukaryota; kingdom Metazoa; phylum Chordata; class Mammalia; order Rodentia; family Capromyidae; genus Capromys; species Capromys pilorides. The sequence goes on from PVKN010012987.1 coordinate 1,811, forward strand.
ATACTTCTTGCCACACATGGTATCTCCTGGCCATAATCCCAACTACTGAGAAAGTTAAGGCAGGAGAATCACAAGTTCAAGCCTAAGCCTAAGCAGTTTAGCAAAATCCTGTCCCAAAGTGAGAAGGGCTGGGAATATAGCCCAGTGAAAGAACACTTGATTACCATGCAAGAGGTATTTGACCCTCCTGTGATGGGAAAAAAAAAAAATTATGCTTCTACTGAAACCCAGAAGCCAACCTTCCTCTGCCCCACTCCACACCTGTGAGGAAGCTGATGAAGCCGGACATGACACTGGGCCGCTGGATTCCCCAGAAGAAGTCAGATGCAAAGGACACCATGAAGAAGGTGGTCAGCCAGGCCAAGACGACTGCAGAGAGTAGGAAGATCCGGCCAAGGAAGACATAAGCTGCAGCAGAGAGAGCGAGCTGGAGTTGGAGCTGCGGACCCTGCCCCTCAAGGCAAGAACTAGAGCCTGGCCCAGATGGAGTCTCTACACACCTGGGTCCCAAAGGATGGTCTTGGGACCAATGCTGGGAACCTGCTACATTGCCTAGAAAAGCATTCTGGCTTCATCATTTTTATTCCCAGTAGCATGGAAAGTAATGAAAAACAAACTCAATTGACAGTGTTAGACACTGAAATCACCAGGTCTAACAAACTTCACTGTGTGCATCTCATTACACCAAATAATGGGAAGAAATCATATCTTGTGTATTTAGGGAAAATGTTGACTTTAATAAACACCACAAAATCAAAACTCTCCTAATAAAATTTATCACATGTGCAAATGTGAAGACTCACACTGTGCTGATTTTGGTAAAGTTATTCACTCATGGAAAATCAGAACTCTGTGAGACCAAAATATTCTGAATTTTAGAAGAACCTCCTCTCACTTAATTTTTCTGGTTAATAGGATAAGTGAAGCATCAAAATTAATAGAGCCAGTCTGGGAGTAGGGTGATTTATTCTGCTGTCAGCATAATTCAGACCACATTAAAACTACTTTGCCAGAGATGCACACCTAGAGGTAGTACCAAAGGCAGGTCTTGCTGAAGTTCCAGACCTTCCAAAGTCCCCCCTTGGGTTAAATTGGTGGGACAGTCTTTGCCCCTCGAGTAATAATGGCTGGAGATATTCTGGCTTTCCTAAGTGGAGAAAAGTGGTGATGTTACCAGCATCTAAGGGGTAGAAGAGGGCAGGGATCATATAACCTATCCTGAAAGAAACAAGAAAGTCCCCACATCAAAGATTTTAGCCAAAAATGTCAGCAGTGCCAAGTCTGAGAAAACCAGGGTCAAAAAGCTCACAAGATCAGGCCTGTCTTCTTCAAGGCAGCTTTTCCTATTTGTTTTTCTTTCTTTCTTTTTTTATGTATATATTTGGTACAGGGTCTCACTATGCATCTTGGACTCGTAGTGATCCTCCTGTTTTCAGTCTCCCCAGCGCTAGGATTACAGGCATGCTCCACCATGCCCGGACTCACCTTTTCCTATTTCTAAGAGGTAACCTTGAGTCTCTCTGAGTCATATCTTGAATTAGACAGATATCCATATGGCCTTCAAAAGTCCTTTGTAGAGCCTAGATATATCAATAAGTGTGGCATGCCTGTTTTGCATATAAAAGGCCCTGAATTCAATCCCTATCACCAAAAAAAAAAAAAAAAAATCTTAGTATACATCATCTTGAGAGACTAGGCTTGGTGGCACCTGCCTATAATCCCAGCACATGGAAGGCTGAGGCAAGAGGATAGCCCTGAATTTAAGGACAGCCTGAACTTCCAGAAAGATTTCGCCCTTAAAATAATAATAATAAACCATTATCTTTAGAGACTTCACAGCCTTCTGAACTCATACAGCCGTGTCCACTCCCTCTCAAATATCACTCCCAGGCCTCAGCGCACTATCTCCAGGGCAGAGGAGGCCAAAATTCAACCTTATGGGCTGCTAACCAGACTTGGAGAAGACATGCTCCTGGACTCATTAAACCTTGTGCTCTGCCCACAGCCTGCCCAGTCACCCACACTGCCCCATCTCTCCTTCCCCCATCCTCGCTCCCATCCCTCCTTACCGGAAGAGCTTTGAGGCTTCAAGCATTTCATATGGAAACAGTCCTCAAACAGGCCACTGAAAAACACTTCATGGGACTCCTCATTTACCAGACGTACCCAGAAGGGGAAGATGGAGGCCACCAGTATGAGCAGGTAGCCCAGAGAGGCCAAGACCAGGGCAATGACCCAGATGAACCTCTTTATGCCTTTGTCCTCAAAAGTCAGCCTCACCTGTGCAAAGGAAAAGTGATGGCAGAGGTCGGATATTTCCACAGAAGGGGCCAGACCTAAATCCCATCGGGTTGGGCTGGGGGCGGGACCACAGAAGGAAGTGTCCTGGCGGCTGGGGAGCTCATGCCCCACTGTTTCCAGCCCTAATTTGTGGGAACCTGGACCAAAAACTGACCAAGGCGTAGACAAAGCTTCCTTCCTGCTGCCAACACTTGGCCCTTCCCTCGGACTGTCAAGGCTTTGCATCCCAACGGCCCCAAAACCACAGGGAGGTTTTTCCAGGTCCGCGACTCCCGTTTCCTGAGGCAGTCAAGGGGTGCATGACTGGGGACTGTGGGTAAGCACTGAGGAGGGGACTTCATGCTCTGCGCTCTCCCACCCTCAGGGACTTCTCTTCACCTCTCACCTGGGCACTGCTGGCGTCTCCTGTCCCATCCCATACAAGGGAAGTCTTCCTTGGGGGAAGGGAGGTTGCCCTTAGCCTCCGATCCGCCGCGGTTCCTTCTCCGGGTTTCCGTTGGGCCTCCCTCAGAGCCTGCCCAGCGCACTCTGGGCCCTGCCCCCGGGCCGAGCTAGGCACCTGGTGGGGTTCCAGTGCTTCCCAGCTCTGCTCCACCCAGCACCTCACCTGCCCCGAATCGCAACTCGCATCCGCACGTTGGTTCGCCATATTGGCCTCGCTCACAGACCGGTAGGAGTTGGAGTAGTCCGCAGTCGGAGGGTTCTGAATTTGAATTCAAGCTCTGCCATCAACCAGCAGGGCTATTTTGGGTAAATTACACTTTCTGGGTCCTAGTTTTCTCATCTGTAAACTGAAAATAAGAACTCTTGGTCAGCCTGTTAGATTCCTGAAAGAGGTCCAGTTATCTGCTTGGAAAAGACTCTGGGCAGACAGGGCACTAAATGGCAGCTACCCCTACAGGGAAAAGAAGGCAAGACCCTCGGGTTCCTCCACAGGAACCCTGCTCCCATCCCTCAGATGGAGCCCTCCCAGAACCCTACCTGTCTGCTCCTCTCACCAGCACCAGTGACAACCCCCACCCCACCCAGGCCACTTTGAATCTGGGGAAAACTCAGAAGAAATGGGCACTGGCTGGAGCACTTTCTAGGAGCAAGAGAAGCTAGATCCCACTCTCCTGATTCTGTACTCACTAAGGAAATTATTTATTACTCAATTTTTCCAAAGCTGAGGCCATGGCAGGCGCCTCTTTCCACTTCCCCACAAGCCAGTTTATATTCCAAGAGCACAGCAATGAATGAAAGCCCATGGGTGACCAATTTATTTGAATGATCGTTCCGGCTAGAAGCACATGACAGGACACTGCCAAAAGGCTCACTGTCCATGGCTGGGGCTGGGCTGAACAGAGAGAGCGCTGGACAGACAAAACAGACAGGCCAGAAAGAATCTTCCCTGATCCCACGGAGAGCATGGATCTCACCAGATGGTTGGAAAATCACCACCAACAGCATCCAGACATACCCTCAGGTTACCCAAAGGCAGTGATGGTGAGCCTGTTAGAGTTTTCAGTGATGCAAACCATCACTCAGCAGATAGATTCACCACTACTGCTCTGGGAGAAATGTTTTCCTCACCCTTACTTAATTCAGAGATTCCCAGCGGAGTATCCTAATTAGCCCACCTGGGCTCAAAGGTACCATTTCACTCTGGCCAGAAGAATTTAGATATGACCATCAGCTCAGTCTGAGCAAGTCACACCCCACAATGACCAGCAGTTGGGGTTAATCCAAAAAGCCAGCAATTTCTCTAGGAGAGTAAGAGCTTTCTTAAGGGAAAAAAGATGATATTCTTCAAAGATGGGAGTCATGGCAGATCATGACAGCATTTTCACACACACTGTCTTGCACAACACTTTCAAATGTTCTGACACATCATTTTTGAAAGATATGCATTATGATCCCTACATACAGATGAAGAAATTAGTCTCAGGTTAAGAACTTGCCTACAGAGTTATTCATGGTTGCAAAAATCAGTAGGCTGTAGAGGAATGATGGGCTCTACATAGTATGCTAGATCTATTATGCTTACAAATTACTGACAAATGAAATATTTTGCATAAGGGCAGTTCTGACAGTCACTACCTTAAGCAAAAACCAAATTAATATTCAGATTGGAATAATCTGAAAGCATGTGCCTCCTGACAGATCAAAGTACAAAGGTTTTACTTTCATGGTATTCTTGCCAGAAATGATGAATCAAGTCTGTAAAACTCATTCTCACTTAGAAGAACAACTAGTGGGAGAGGTTAAATGCCACCATAGGGAAACAGAAATGAATTTTGTAGAACCATTATACATTTTTAAATGGTGGAACAGCCAGGCATGATGGTGCATGGCTCATATATCTGCAGTCCCAGTGCTCTGGAAGGCTAAAACCAGAGGATTGAAAACTTGAGCCAAGCCTGGGCAATTCAGTAACTTAGTGAGATCCTATCTGAAAATCAAAAGTAAAAAAGGGTTGGAGATATAATTTAGTGGAAAAGCCCCAGGTTCAATCCCAGTTCTAAAAACATAAAAACAAATTACAAAAAGCTGTAAAACCAGTGTAAGTTATGGCCCTTATTTTATTCTGATTTTAAATAAAATAGCTACAAAATACATCTTTGAGGGAATGGGAAAAATTAAAATATGGACTGAATTTTAGCTAATTCTTAGGTATGTTAATAATATTGTGATTATATAAGAGAATAACCTTACTCTTAAGAGAAGCCTGTCGTAGTATTTATAGGTAAAGTTTATATCTGTCTTTGAACTGACTGAGAAAAGACAGAAAGGAAAAATGTTAAAGATTATTATTCTCAGTGTGGGGTATAGAGGTCATTGGTTATATTATTTTTTTCAACTTCTGTGCAGTGAAATTTTTCAGATAAAACAAAAGAGAGAGAGATAATGAGATCAAGTTTATCATTCAGTCACTCAATATCTGAGTGACTCAATATACACAAGGCAAGAACAGTGTACAATGAGAATTACTGACTGAAAGCCGGCAAGACAGCTCAGTGGTCTAAAGCACCTGCTTAGGCAACGACAGGGACCGTGGTTCAATCCTGTGGCAATGCTATGCCAGCTCCACCCCCAGGGTAGGCTGAGTTGGCCATAACATAAATAGATAAATAAAGTTTAAAAAAAAAGAGAGAGAGAGAATTACTGAGTGAGATCAATTCAGTCTAAAAGAAGCACTACTCAGTGCTGTCCTAGGGGCCGGGGAGATAGCTCCATGGCACAAGTGCCTGCGGGAAAGTGCAAGGTCAGGAGTTCAAACCCTGATCCCTCAAAAAAAAAAAAAAAATAGATAGTGCTGTCCTCAAAGGGAACCGCTTCAACAAAGATTTAGTGGAAAAGATTTACATCTGTTTCTCAAAGATTTCCACCTGATTCTACAGCAAGAAAACACTGCACACTGCTCAAGCACCTACTTGGGACAAAAGTTTCACTTATATGTATGTGTAATATATAGAGATATTCTCTAGTTTATTGAAGTCTTGCTTACATTTTTCTTTTGCTCATAATGCTGAGTTCAACTCACTACAAGTTTTGTGATCCACTGGCTACTTCTACCTACACTTAAAATTACTGCCTTCAAGGACACAGTGAAACTCAAAATGGTTGGGAAAGAAAGTGGCCACAAGAGGACTGGAGAAGCCAGTGGGCAGGGCCAGAATGACAAGGACCTTATAGGGTTTCATCTCAAGGGCCATTAGGAGCCTTTATGGAATCAAAGTGCTCACATTTGAGGTAAATGCCACCATACCTCCCCTCCTGTCTCTTCCTTTGCTCAAAGACTCTGCTTCAACCCAGAGCACAGAGAGTGCTCCTCACCCAAGGGGACCCAGGACTGTGTACAACTTGTGACTAGAGGCTGTTGGGCCAGCACATCCTAGAACTGGATCTTTTAAAGTGTGTGCATAATGTCATTATATCATCTTCTGAAAGCCTTTGCATATTTTCCCAGGTCTAGGAAGAGAGAACTGCCAATAAGAGTCTATGAGCTAGGGCTGGTGTTGTGAGTTTTTATTTTCCCCAGGACCTCAGCTTCCAAAGAAAAAGCCATCGTTGCCCAAACCATGGTTTTGCAGAGTCACACTGGGAAATGAGCGGGCTCCCATGAGCTAGTTTACTGCCTTCGGGCAATCCATTCAGTGGCCACAGCCTAGGACCCTCTCTCTCTTTTCTTGTGGACACATGAATGACACTCCAAACTCTCACCATAGGCCTCACAAGTAAACTGCTAGATACTACTTGTCTTGTTTTGTCTTCCCAGGACCTGGAAAGAATAAATGTCCTCTATTATACTGATTCTCAGCCTTGCTTACACATTAGAATCAAGTTATAAAACCCTAGTGTCAGCCAAATATGGTGGCACACACCTGTAACCCCAGATGCTCAGGAGGCTGAGGCAAGGAGGATTGAAAATTTGAGGGCCAGAAATGTAACTCAGTGATAGAATGCCCTGGGTTCGATACCAGTAAAACATATATATAAGCGTGCATGCACCACACACACACACACACACACACACACACACACATACACACACACGAAAAAAAACAACATCAAGGCTATAATCTATAGTATTTCTTAAAATCGGGCAGGAGTGCTCTTAAAGCTCCCTAGGTGATTTTAATATGCAACTTAATTTGAGAACTCCCGCTATTGTGTCTTCTTGCAGCTAGAAGCCAGGAGGAGGAGTGATACCCTAAAACAGTCACTATGAGTGTAGGTGACCGATGTCCTGGTGTGCCTAGATGGGGTTGAGAAATCCCTGAAAACTGGGATGAGTTGGTTGCCCTCATGATTACCTGACTAGTTTACCAAGGTGTTGCTCTTAACAAACTTTTTCCTTGATCATTACACAATAATGAAGTTCTGCCTCAGGTGATGCCTTAATTTACATTATAGGCTAGTTTGAACAATAGCTCTTTCTGATAGGAAACCTTGGAAAATATTATTGCATTAAAAATATCAGACCCAGGGGCTGGGGAGATAGCTCCATGACACAAGGGCCTGCCTGGCAAGTGCAAGGTCATGAGTTCGAACCACAGTCCTGCCAAAAAAAAAAATATCAGACCCAGGGCCTGGGATATGGCTCAGTAGCATAAGTGCCTGCCTGGCAAGCTCAAGGTCCTGAGTTCAATTCCTGGTACCAAAAAAAAAAAAAAAAAGAGTCAAAAATATCAAACAGAACTTACCCATTCCTCTCCACTTAAAGTTCAAATAAATAAGGCTGAGGCAGGAGGATCAGTGCAAGTTCGAGACCAGCCCGGGTTACAAAAGTGAGCTCAAGGTCAGTCTGAACTGCATAGCAAGACCCTGTCTCAAAAATACAAAAAAAAGTTCAAATAAATATGTATTTGTCATAAGGATACTAAGATATCTCAGTCTATGTGTCACCTTGACTGGGCTAATGGATGCCCAGATAGCCAGTAAAACATTATTTCTGGTGGGGTTTTTTTGTTGGTGGTGATGGTTTTGGTTGTTGTTTGCTCATTTGTTTTTGCGGAACCAGGGATTGAACTTAGGCCCTTGTGCTTGCCAGACAAGTGCTTATTCTGCTGAGCTATCTCCCCAGCCCCTTGGAAACATTGTTTCTGGATGTGTGGCTTTTGTGAAACAAATCAGCGCTTAAATTTGTGGGTTTTTAAAAGAAGATCTGCCTTCACCAATGCAGAAGAACCTTATCCAGTTGCTCAAAGGTCTTAGTAGAACAAAGTGGTAAAAGAAGGGCAAAGGTGCTCTCTGCTTGAGTTGGGACATTCGTCTTCCCCTGCCCTTTGACATTACTAGCACTCCCACGCCTTGGGTCTTTACATCAGTGGATCCCTGGTTCTTTGGCTTTAACATTTGGACTAGGTTACACTATCCCCTTCCCTTGGCCTCCAACTTGCAGACAACAAATTTTTAGTACTTCTGTCTCTCAAATCATGTGAGCTGATCCCTTACAATAGATTGCTCTATACATCTGTCCATATCCTATTGATTGTTCCTCTGGGGCCCCCAATACAGATAGCTCCATATGTGTATCAGTAAGATTTAATCACAGAAGCAGAACCATAGGAAATGCACATATTTAAAGACCTCTATTACAGGAAACTGGCTTTACACAATGCTGGGAGCTAGTTAACTGATAGCTACAAGGCTGAAGTTTCTGTTTGATGCTGAAGACTAAAGCCTACAGGATAAAAAATAAAATAAGATATTAAATAATGCCTACAGTGTGAACAGACAAGAAGAGAAGATCACAAGCAGCCTGGCACCCCAGTATGAGCTGGAACCTCATGGAGATTGAAACCAAATCAGCTGTCTCTGACATTGAGAATGAGGGTATCCCACAGAACTTGAAGGCCTGTCAGAGATAGGCTCACGTACTAACATATCTGGTCTAGTAAAGGCACAGGAGTCAGAGAAAGGTACAGCAATTGCAGCCCAGTGGCTCCTGCAGGGCAACAAGGACATGCAAGTCAGCAGCAACATGTGCAAGCTATAAAATAATGCTGTTCTCTGTGCTCTTCAGCTCTCTCAAGAATCTCTCCTTTACCTATCTGAACATGAACATTCAAGAAGGAGAATACTGGTGAGTGCAGTTCAGCCTAGCCAAGCTGACATACAACAAATACACAACAGGATGCCACAGTGAGAAATTATTTGATTTAGAAATCTTGCCCATTTATGTCCTATAAGACAAAAACATTCACTAGTTGGCAGAACATGGAAAAGTAAAATATTGGTCCAAAGAGATGTAGACACTACTACTATTTTTTAGAAAGGTAACAATGGCTAATACATTGCATACTGTTATTTTTAGTTACTCAGAGCTAAGGATATCAGCATTGAATCATCAAAAAAAATTACAAATCTTTCTTTTCAATGAACTAAGAGACATGAGTAGTATAACTATCTTAACTCTTTTCTTCATTCTCTCATCCCAGATTCTCTTTCTTTTTTGAAGTTTCTTCCCATTTTTTAGGGATCCATTGGTCTTACTGCAAATAGTTCTACCCCGGGGAAACACGGCGGTAGGAATGAGAAAGATAGACAAGACGAAAAGCTAGGCTAGGTGGTTGCCAGTCTGCCTGATGGGCAAGACTAACTCAACGCACACAAAAATGATCCTTTATGTATACTTCTGTAAAGTTTGCAGCTCATGACACAAGGCTGCCCAGCGACTAATAGCTGGCCTGAACCAGATAGGATGTTTTTCTCAGCACTGGGGTAGCTTGTTTGCTTTAGGCACTGAGGCCTAGTCCCACCTAAACACACTTGATCAATTTCCTGGCTTCCTGAAGCTCCCAGAACCATTCACACTATCTATTCTACATTTTGGATCTTATTTACTCTTTCAGATTCTCACACTAGGGAGGTAATATGATGTTTACACATGTGTGTTTGGCTTTGTTCACTTATGAGTATGGCCTCGAACTGTACCCATTTACCTATTAAAGTCTCAAGTTTATCCTTCTTTGTGGCTGAGTAGTTCCCTGTTATATAAGAAGATCACTTCTTTTTTGTGCATTCCTTTGTTGATGGGCATTTGGGTTGTTTCCATGATCTAGCTATTACAAATTGCTATAAACACAGGACACATATATTTCTGTGGTATGATGTTTTTAATTCTTCTGGGAAGATACTCAGCAGAGGAATGGCTGGATAAAATGGGACCTGGTTTTTGGAGGAATCTCCACACTGATTTCCACAGTGGTTGCACTAGTCTATACTTCCTCCAACAATAGAGAAGAGTTCCTTTTTCCCAACAGCCCCTACAGCATTCATTATTGGTTGATTTAATATTGATAATAGTCATTCTTTCTGGGGTGAAATGGAATCTCAGTGCTCTCTTAATTTGCATCTCTTGACTGGCCAGCAATATTCAACATTTTTTCATGAATTTATTTGCTACCTCTTTTTGCATCAAGTGTGTATTTATCTCAGATACCCATTTTTGGATCAGATCTCTAAGTTTGGGAGGCCTAAAATTTTTTTTATATGTTCTTGATAATAATACTTTGTTTGAGGATTTTCTGGCAAACATTTTCTCCCAAATTAGGGATTGTCTCTTTACTCTGTTGATGGTTTCTCTCACTGTGCAAAAGCTTCTTAATAAGATGAGATCCCAGTTGTTGATTCTTTGAGTTAGTTCCTATGCGATAGGGTTCTATGCACAAAGCCTTTCTCTATATCAGTGTCTTCAAGAGTTTTACCTATTCTATCTTCACACAGATTTGTTTCTGCTTTAATATTTAGGTCTTTGATCCATTTCAAATTTAGTTCAGTGCATGGTGAAAGATATGCATTGAATTTTAATCTTCAACATATGCAGAGCCAGTATGCAGAAAGAAGAGGCTATCTTTCTTCCAATGAATTTGCTTGACACCTTTCTGAAGATAAGGTGGCTAAGTATGTCTGGGGTTGTTTCTTCATCTTCTAACCTGTACCATTGATCCTCAGGTCTGTTTTGTGCTAGTATCATGCCACTTTTATAACAGTAGGTTTATAATATAATTTCAAGTCAAGGACTGTGACTCTGCCTTACCTTTATTGCCCAGAATTGCCTTTACTATTCTAGGTCTCTTCTACTTCCAAATGAGTTTTAGGATTTTTTTCTCTAATTCTGTGACATATGCTATTGGAATTTTGATTAGAATTGCATTAAATCTGTATGACAATTTTGAAAGTATTGTCATTTTCACTATATTGGTCCTATCCAAGGCTAAGCACTACTTCTACCTGCATGCTGGGGTCCAACGTGTTTCCAGGGAAGAACAACCTGATGAGACAGGGAAGAGGTGGTGAAGAAGACTCAGGGAAATATAGTGGGGTTATGAAAGAAGAAGAGTGTATCTCTTCAACCCAGAGCAAAATCAGTAGCCTTTATTTATACATGAGTGATTACATAAACTTTCTTTATGCAAAGATTAATAGATGTGGCTTTTCATCTATAGATGAGAAACAATTTAAATTTTGATTAGTGTGAGTACACAGTATAAACTAGGAGTAATCATGGAAACTTAATCAACCCCTGCTCTTTCTGTTCTATTTCTACCCTACCAAAACTCTAAAATCTTGGGGGTTACTTTCTTGCTGCCTCAAGATCTTGACTCTAAACTTCCTTGTTATTTTTTTAATGTATTTGGTATAGGGTTTACAGGGTCTCACTACATAGATTGGACTCATGGTGATTCTCCTGTTTTCAGCCTCCCAAGCACTGGGATTACAGGAGTGCACCACCATGCCCAATCTTAATCACCTTCTCAGTGCACCACGGGACAGGGCTCACACAGCAAGCCAGGGATCAAACACTGTCCCTGTGTTGTTATTGTTGAATAGCCTTGCCACCCCTTTCTGCAGGTTTACAAGGTAGGAGGCAAAGAGTCAATCTCTAGAAGAACTTTATGCACTAGATTGTGTTATGCCAAAAGCCTTGGTGATTAATTGTGCACTTTCTTTCCTGTGCATAATAAGCCAAAAAGTCCCCAGGGGGTTTGTGGAGAAACATCCATATGAAGCTCTGCTTAGCAGAGTCTCCAAACTCGATATGACTTTGTCAGAAGCCAAGCGTTGGAAGGCTCTCCACATCCGCAGATATATCAAGACAAAAAGGGAGAAACAAAGCTATTGGATTCCAGAGTCATCTACTGTTTTCCTGATGTCTGAACACAGAAGCCCCTTATTCTTTCTTTCCTAAAATGGATCTAACTTACACCATTGTCAAGGGATGGCTGCAGAAATTATGAAAACAAACCACAGAATTTTCCTCTGATGTATATTCTCAACATCAAGTAAAAAGTAGTGCTAACTGAAGTTTCTATCTCTGGTCATCATCTTTGAAATGTTACATTATACTGCCTTTTTCCTTTCATGCACATTGCCCAACATAGAACAAGGCTTTCTGAGAACAAGGTTTATCCTACAGACTCCTCTGATGTCAACCTACTGATGGATGAATCAGGTGGAAACTGTAGGCTCCTAAGTTCTGAACAAACACTCCCATAAGATTTGTACACTGTTTGGCTCTTCAGGTTTCTGACTAAGAGCTGAGATAAGACTAAAGGCCTTCCCATTTCACACTTAAAGTCCTTCTTTCCAGATGGATTTTCTGATGTTTTTACTGAGACAGGGCTTCACTGTGCAGTTCAGGCTGGTCTTGAACTCACTATTTAGCCCAGGCTGGCCTCAAACTCAAGGGAATCCTGCCTCATCCTCTCAAATGCTAAGATTAACAGGCATGTGTCACTATACCTGGCTCTCTGATTTTTTTTTTGAAGACCTGAACTTCAGAGGTATTTTACACACTGATTTTATTGATATTTCTCACTTGTATGGATTTCCAGGTGAACAATAAGAAATGAACTGTAGTTGCAGGTTTTTCCACACTCCTTACATTCATAAGATTTTACTCCACTGTGAATTGTCTGACACTAAATACACTGATACCTTGGTTCATGGACTTAATTCTTTCCACAATCTTGGTCAGAAGCAAATTGAATGTGAACCAAATCAAATTCAAAGGGTTAGATTCAATGTTGTCTTTATGGGAAACTTGACTTTGTTCTCATCTAATTTGGTTTCTGACCAGAATTGTGGAAAGAATTAAGTGCACGAACTAAGGTATCATTGTAAGGTAGGAGTTCAAACTGAAAGCTTTCCCACATTCAACACATGTATAGGGTCTCTCTTCAGTGTGACATCTATGATTTTTGTGGGGTTTTGTTTCATTTTATTTTGTATTTTGAGACAGAGTCTTGTTATATTGTTCAGGTTAGCTTGAAACTCACTAGGTAGCCCAGGCTGGTCTTGAACTCACAGTGATCCTTTGCTTCAACCTCCTGAGTGCTGGGATTACTGGTGTGTGTTACTACAAATAGTTCTATGAGACTTGTTGTACTCACAAAAAGACTTCACATACTCATTACAGTTGTATGGAATCTCCTTGGCATGGACTCTCTGGTGTCCAATAAGGCATGAGTCGCCGTGTTTATATGGCCTCTCTCCAGTGTGAATTCACTGGTGTTCTCTTAGATTTGAGCTTGATTCATGGTCAGGTGTTGGAATTAAGGCTACCCTACGGCAGGTAGCCTACATAAAATATAGGGACAGAAAAAGGATCTTCCTCTTCCTCTTCCTCTTCTTCTCCTTTTCCTCCTCCTCCTCCTCCTCTTCCTCTTTCTGTTGATGCTGTTGCTGCTCCTTCTCTTCCTTGTACTTCTCTTCTTTTTTCTATTTTTCCTTCCCATTCTCCTCTTCATCCATTTCCCGTCTCCCTTTTGCTACCTTCTGGCCTCCATGAACTGGTTCTCTCCATTGATGCTTTTTCTGTCTTCCACCCACATGAACTGGTGCCCCCTACCACCCTATATTGAAGCCAGCTGATTATGGACTTAAACCTCCACAAACTATAAGATAAATAAATCTTTCCTCTTTTATTTTTTTAATTTGTATTGATTTTAATGAGAAAGAAATAGCAATGAGACAGTTTCAAAAACAGGTTAGTAGGACAATTACAATAATTAATACATTGCATATTGTTGTCTTCGGAGTAGTTATTCAAAGTATAAGATGCAGACATGATATCTTATCTAAACATTATTAGTACAAATCTTTTTTCTCATTGAACTAAGAGAAAGTAGCTCTTTATCTATCTTATTTTGTATATACAGATATATATTTTTTCACTACAAAATGGTCCTTCATTTATATCCCCCTTTGTTTTGTCAGAGATGGGTTTTCCATTGCTATTTAAATATTTTAAGTGCGTGAATTCATCAAAATAACCCAATATAGTCCAATAGTTCATAATAGTAGTGGGTTATCAGCAGAACTGGCAAGCAATGGCTGCGAGTCATCCAGATGGCTGACACTAACAAAAGATCTACAGGGGCCGGCGAGATGGTTCAGTGGTCTAAAGCGCCTGCTTAGGAGGGCTCAGGCAACTGCGGCGACTGCAGTTCGATCCCCGGCACCACATGCTGCGCCAGCGCCACCACCAGGGCAGGCTGAGCCAGCCACAAAAAAATGAATAAATAAAGAAACAAACACAACAAGCAAACAAATAATAAATAAAATTAAAAAAAAAAAATCTACAAACTGCTGTACATGGTTTCAGGATAAATCCTGAGAGAATCTGACTGACCTTGTCAGATATGAAAGCTACATTTTTTGTTATATAGGTCTAGCCTTATCTTGGTCTTAACCATCTAGCAGAAAAGTATATCCACAAGGTATAAAAAGTAAAGCCATATTAATATGCTGAGCTGTAAAAGGCTCAACAACTTCTGACGATGCCAGTTCTGCTAATAACCCACTACTATTATGGAATACTGGACTATGCATATCTCATTCTTAGTTCAATGAGAAGAAATATTTGTACCAATAGTATTTAGAAAAGTTATCATGTCTGCATCTTGTACTCTGAACAACTACTATGAAGACAATCATATGCATTGTATTAATTATTATGGCTATCCTACTAACTTGTTTTGAAACTGTCTCATTGTTCTTTCTTATTAAGAGTAATAAAAAAAGAAAGACCTAAAAATGTCTTTCCTCTTTTAACTTTGGAGGTTGGATATTTTGTGTAAGTAATAAGACAAAAGTAACTAAAACACAACTCTTGCTGGAAGACTTCCCAACACACATTGCATTCATAGGGTTTCTCTTTATTATATATTTGATGTTGATAAGGTTTGCACTATAACCAAAAGGTTGTGCACACTCATAGGTTTCTGTGGATGTGGACTTTTTTAGGCTGAGTATGACTTTTTCTCACATATATTACATTCTTGAGGTTTCTCTTCAATAAGAATGTGTGAAAAAAAAAAAAAAGAACGTGATTGTAGGTAAAGTTTGAAGTGATTACTGAAGTTTTGTCCACATTCACAGGATTCCTTGCCACTAATTTTCATCTCACGTTTGTTTCGTTTCCATTGTTTATATTCACCACATGCATATCCTTGGAGCCATGCTTCAAGAGTTTTCTGTTTTATAATTAATTGATTCTCAACCAGTGTCTCACTGTCACACAGAAAATATTTAAAAAGGTAAATGTGACAGGACAAACTGGTAAGAAACTGGAAGATCAAAATATTCCAGAAACACTTCAAAAAGGAATGAAAAAAAAAAATGCCTGGCAATATGGGGAAAAGATGGAAACGAGGAAAGAAGATTTGAGGAAAGTGGTAGAAAAACTAAAGCTGTGCATATGAAATAGTTAAGTGGACTGGCAGAAAGAAGTAGAATTTGACAGAAGTAATATCTCAGAATATAAAATGGTTGAGTAATGGTTTAGATCTGCAGTTTAGCTCCCCAGAAGGCTCACATAATTCAGAGATGGAGCTTCTGGAAGGTGATAGGGATGCTGTACAGCAGAATGTGCTAGGCACTGGGCTTTAGTCAGAAAAGGTGGGTCACTGGGAGTATGTTACAGTTTGCCTAGGTGTCCTGCCAGAGCCTCAAGCAGTCATGGGGCAGCTTTTGGAGTTTATGATTGATTATCATGGGTGTGGATGCTGCACTTGCCCTGGGCCAGGTCATTGTGTTACAGTGTAAGGAGGGGAGAGAAGCTAGCTAGGTGCCAGAGCTGCCACCACTCCTTTTCACTTTGGCAAGTCCCATATAAAACAGTTGAAGTTGTTCCAGCATTTCACTTGTAGGCAACATCCTGGAACCTTTCTTATCTCTTCCCCTAAGCCATTCCCTAAAAGCTTGTAATCCACATGCTCAGGCCATCACAGCAACAACCCCACTCCTCTGATACCAAATTCTGTCTCAGTTACTTTTCTCTCATTGCTGTGACAAATACCTGACACCCAAAACGAAGGAAAGGTTTACTTAGCTCACAGTTACTAGAGGTTCCAGTCCATAATCAGCTGGATCCAAGGCACAGCAACACATGGCAGAGAACTACCTCTCATGGTGATGGCAAAGAGCAGAGAGCAAAAGGAGTGGTGGCAGTTCCTGCACCGAGCTAGTCTCTCTCCCCTCCTTACACTGTAATGCAAATTACCTGGCCCAGGGCAAGTGTAGCAACCACACCTACAATAATCAATCACAAACTCCAAAAGCCGCCCCATGACTGCTTGAGGCTTTGAGCGGGGGGACACTTGGACATAAACCAGGAAAGAGTAGAACCTGGAAGGGGGTGTATCTCCCTCATTGGTTCCTTCCTTTTCTGTAATTCGTGGCTGCCATGGGTTGAGAACCTTTTCTCCACCAGGCCCTAGTGTCATTCTGTTTCTGCCTTGGAGTCAACTGACCATAGATAAAATTATGAGCCAAAATAATCCTCTCCTTCTTCAAGTTGTGGGTGTTGGGCATTTTGCTCCAGTCATAAAGGAAAAAAAAAACGATTAAAATCAGCCCTAGTGATACAGGCCTGCCTGTCATCCCAACATTTACGAGGCTGAAGCACGATGAACACTGCAAATTTAGGCCAGAGGGGGCTACACAGTTAGTTCAAGGGCACTCCGAACTACATAATGAGATTCTGCCTCAATAAAACAAAAACAAAAAAGTGACTATTAAAGTCAATTTCAGAGCCAGGGAGATAACTCAGTGGAATAAGCACTGGCCTGGCAAGCACAGGGTACTGAGTTCAATCCCCAGTACTGCAAAAAAAAAAAAAAAAAGTCAGTTTCAGGAGCTGGGTAGATAGCTCAGCAGTCTAAGCACCTATCTCGCAAGTGCAAGGACCCCAGTTCGATCCTTGCTAGCATATGCCATGCTAGCCACCAAAACTGGGAATGATGGCCCAGGTCTATAATCCCACCACTGGGGAGAGTGAAACAGGAGGATGACTATGAGTGTGAGCTGCACAGTGAGACCCTGTACCAAATAAATAAAAGATTTTTTAAAAATTTTAAAGTCCACTTTAGGAACTATGTGTATGGAGGTGCTAAGATAAAACAGACAAATGAAAAGAAGATACACTCATCCTCTTGTTTCTGTCCATGTGGCTTCCAGCTGGATAAACAGTCTGCAGAGGACCAGGGAAGGTGCCTTTTACATGAATAGCCACCAGGACCTTCTTCACTACTGCTTACACATAGATGCTAACACATTAATGAACACTGAAACACTCACGCCTCATATGAACCTGTGAGACAGGGGAAATTAGCAGGATTTGATGAAGCTTGGGGTCTGTTTTTCATTTTTTGCTAGTACCACCCTGTTTTTACCACAATAGCTTTACAGTATAATTGCAAGTCAGGGATTATGAAACTCCCTGTCTTGCCTTTGTTGCCCAGAATTTCCTTTGCTATTCTAGGTCTCTTCTGGTTCCAAATGAATTTTAGGATTTTCTCTGATTCTGAGCAATATACTATTGGAATTTTGATCAGAATTTGCATAGTTTGAAAGTATTGCCATTTTCACTATATTGGTTCTTCCTATCCAAGAGCAAGGGATGGTGGGTGGGGGGGGTCCTATGGGTTAGTTCAGTCATTTAAGCATATGCTCAGGCAAATGCAGTCAGGCGCAGAGGACCTGGGTTCAATCCCCAGCTCAACAAACCTCACCCAGTGTGGCCTAAAGGCATCCTCAGACAGCCAAGAATAGAAAAAGAAAAGGCCTTCCCATGATCAAGGGATATCTTTCCATTTTCTGATATCTTTAATTTCCTTTTTCAGAATACTGTAGTTATCAATGTAAAGTTTTTTTACTTCCTTATTGACTCCCAGGTATATGTTTTTTGTAGGTTACTGAGAAAGGTGTTGTATCCTTAATTGCTCTTTAAGTAAATGGTTAATCCTCTATAGGAAGTCTACTGATTTTTGAATGTTGACATTGCATTCAGCTATACTACTGGATCTGGTTATTAAATATAAAAGCCTTTTGATGGAGTTCTTGGTATCTTCTATGTAGAGTATCATATCATCCACAAATAATAATTGAATGTCTTCCTTTTTATCATTATTCCTTTTATTTATTTCCCTTGTCTAATTGCTTTGGCTAACATTTCCAGAACAATATTCAAAAAGAGTGTCTTATAAAGTCATGTGGTTTCTTCTGCCATCAATTTCCAATTTCTTACACAATGGTCTGATAATATGCATTGCATAATTTCAGTTCCTTTGCATTTACTTAAGCATGTTCTATGAGCTCATATGTAGTCTATCTTGGAGAACATCCCACGTGCAGCTAAGAAGAATGTATATTCTGATGTAAGATGGAGCAC
>PVKN010012988.1:0-20306 GCA_004027915.1 Capromys pilorides
CCGTGGTGGATACCTAAGTTAAATCTGTATTGAGGCCTGTGAGAATCTTGTCAGCAGTGGACATGGAAGTGCAGATAACTTCTCAAGATTTTATTTTCTTAGGATATACACAAGGAGGTAGTATTACTGGATCATGTATGAGTTCCATGTTTAATTTTTGGAGGCACCTATATTATTTTCTCTAGTGGTTGTAATAATTTACATTCCCATCAACAATATATATAATAGGTCCCTTTGTTATCATCCTCATCACTACTGGTTATCTCTTATAACACTTCTGAGGCAGCAATCACATAACTCATAGCCAAAACTCACCTCTGAGTTTTCATATACACTATCTTGCACTCATTAAAAATGCCTAGACAAATAACAAAATAAGGATAATATAAACCAAAGAAAAATCATGAAAACAGAAAGTCACTCATTCAGTAATACTGTTATCCAACTCAGAATTGAAAATAAACATGCTTATTGCAAACAAATATAACTATTCAAAGAATTCAAGGAGAAAATTGAAAATTTGGCAAAGAAGCAGCACATATAAATTTCAGAACTGAAAAACAAAATAATAATTTAGAAATTCAATTGGTAAATTACCTGTGAATTAGACACTCTTGAAAAGGGAACAAATGAGCTGGATGATGTCATAACAAACGGCCAGCTTCAGGACTAGAGAGATTTTCAAGGGGAAACTAGAGAAAGAAATGTGGACTATGTTTACATATTAGATGATATTTTAATAGGTGCTATTTGAACAACAAAGAGAAGGGAGAGAATGAGACAGAGCCAGTTTTCTTTATGTTTCTTATCTTACTAAACTTCACCATTGGCTCCCATATTGTACAGGCCAACAAATAAATATATGTCCAATAATTTTCTGTCTCATTCTCTCTCTTTTTGAAATGACAGTGTTTATTTATTTATTTTGGGAAAAAAGTTAATTTCAAAAAAAGAGAATGAGTAACTATAATTAATGCATAGTTTGTTGTTATTTTCAGAATAGTTATTTGGGGTACAAGTCCTAGGCATGAAATAGTGCCCATAAAATATTAGCACAAAACTTTCTTTTCAACAAAATGAGAGAAATTAGCAGTATAATTAAGATAGCTAACTATCTTATCTGTGTACATATATCATTATTTTCCCTTTTCCCTTCCCTCCTTTTCTCCATCACAGTTTCTCTTTTATTTTGATCAATTTCTTCCCAATTCACAACATGTATTGTATATTTTGTTCCCAGTTACTCATTTAGCTTCTCAACTAGTGAGAATATATAATGTTTACACATATGAGTCTAATTTAGTTTACTTATGAGTATGGTCTCGAGTTGCATCCATTTACCTAATAAAAGTCTCACATTTATCTTTCTTAATGGCTTAAATTTTAAAAAATGTCTTTTTTATTCATTTCTTAGTTGATGGGCATTTGGGTTGCTCTCAAGATTTAGCTATTACAAACTATGCTGTTATGAATATGGATGCACACATATCATTACGTTATGATGTGTTTAGTTCTTTTGGGAAGATATCCAGGAGGGGGAATAGCTGAGTCAAATGGGCCATCTAATCTTAGGTTTTGGAGGAATCTCCACATTGATTTCTACAGTGGTTTTACCACTCTACACTCCCACCAACAGCCAAGAAGGGTTTCCTCATAGCCACTTCAGCGTTTGTCATTGGTTGATTTCCTTTTAGAGTGAAACAGAATCTCAGTGTTGTTTTAATTTACATGTCCCAGATGATTAATGACATATTTGCATTTATTTATCTGCCATTCATATTTCTTCATTTGAAGACTATGTATTCATCTCAGATGCCCATTTTGGGATCAGATCTTTCAATTTGGGGCCTGACTTTTAAAAATTCTTTATATGTCTTACATAGAAATCCATTATTTGAGGGACACCTGGCTACATGTTTTTCCTGTTCTGTGGGGGTTTTTGTTCACTCTGTTATGGTTTTTTTTTTTTTATGTATGTGGTATAGGTTCTCACTATGCATCTTGGACACTATCCTCCTGTTTTCAGCCTTCCACACACTGGGATGACAGACGGGCGCCACCACACCGGGTCTCAGTCTCCATTTCACCGTGCCCTGGGGGTGGGGCTGGCACAGCATGCTGGGGATCGAACCTGGGTTCTCTGCCTAAGCAGGCTCTTTAATCCGCTGAGCTATCTGGTCGGGCAGCTTTCTTATTTTATTAGAGCACTATCAATAGACCAAGACTAGATCCCTCATTAGAATGTGAGCTCCTAAAAAAATTAATCTTGATATCTATGTCAGAATTTGTGTTTAAAGACATGGTGAATGAAAAGAGAATTTTCATGTGGCAGCATAAGACCTGAGTCACCCATGGCAGATCTAATTGGAGGCGCTGGGGGTGGGGGGGCATGCCCACAGGAGGAGGTCTAGGATGAGGCATTTCAGGTAGTAGCCATGATGGTGGCTGCCCCTTCAGAGCCTGGAGGCCCAGCAAGAGGATGTCTTCAGCCATGGGGGCCATGGTGGGCCAGCTGCATCTGAGACATCCCTGGGTGGGGCATCCCAGCTGGTGGGAAGGGATGAGGATGTGAATGTCCATGACCAGGATGTTCAGCCCCTGAGGTTCCTGCTGATGTGGAATTGTGTCCTACAGCCCCAGGAGGCATAGGTGGCAGGCGTGGGCCTCCTCCACAGATGCCCTTCATGGGTATACTGGGCCTCCATGACCACCTTCTTATGGCTCAGTGGGGGCCCCTGGCTCTGACTGGACCTATTCCCCAGCCTCCAGTTCCCCCTCATGGCCCTCTTCAGGGCCCTCTCCCTCAGTGGATTCTCATTCTGTTTCTTCCTCTTATGTTCCCCCAGTATCTTTTCTTCAATTTCTTGGACCAATCAGAGTTACTATGGCTTCTTATGGCTAAGGAAAAAAATCCCTTTTAGGCTATCCTAATTCTTCTTTTTAATGTATGTTTCCTCATTAAAAGGACCTTTTTCTTTTTCTTTTTTATGTTAACTCTAAGTGTTTTGCAAGAGCACAGAGCTAATAAAACTGTACTCTTTGTTAAAAAAAAGAGAGAGAATTTTCAAAATATTTCCCAGAATATCAAGTAGGCCAATAATAAAGCAGTTAAAAACCGAAGAGAAACCAGCTATGGTGGTGCATGCCCGAAATCCCAGTGTTCAGTAGGCTGAGGCAGGAAGTTTGCTGTGAGTTTGAAACCAGCCTGGGCTACAAAGTGAGCCCAAGGACAGCCTGAACTTCATAGTGAGACCCTGTCTCAGAAAGAAAAATCAAGGGCTGGCAAGGTAGCTCAGTGGACCAAGAACCTGCTTAGGCAAACACAGGGACTGGGGTTTGATCCCAGGCATCACCTGCCACACTGGCCCTGCTCCTTGGGCTCACTGAGCCAGCCACTGATACCAGGGGCACACCTGCAATCCCAGCTCTGGGGAGGCTGAAAACAGAAGGTTCACTATGAGTCCAAGTTGCGTAGGGAAACCCTGTACCAAATACATAAAAAAAAGAGACAAATCAATAAAATAAAATCAGACAGCAAATACTTTAGCTGAAAAAGAATGACCTTACATAGTATGGCTAAATCATTAATGGAAGTTATGGAAGGAAACAGTGGGCTTAACAATCTTTGAACTTGGCTGATTATTTTCCTAATGCAATTGAATGGGTAACTCGATCAGATTGGAACTCAGTGAGTGATACATTTGCCTTGAAATAGCTCAATAGATGGGACAAACTGCCCAACAGCGTCAAAGCGGAGGACTCAGTCAGCAGTGATTGAAAAAGTAATGCTAACCTGTAATTCTATATGTGATACAACCATCCTCAAAGCTAGATGTGTAATAAGCAAATTTCTTTATAACAAAAAACAATTGAATTTTCCAGTAGCATACCAAGAATCTTACAATTGCTTTCTGCAGGCAGACGTGAAACAGTTTTCATATGAATGTGCAAGAAAACTTGTTCATACTGATTTTCACCATATAAAATATCCTGCTTATGTTTTGCTGTTCTGTTACAAACATTAACTCAGAATGTGCATTTTCATGGAGCACTTTCATCAGAAGTCCTTTTCCATGAATGTTCTTGCAATGCACAGCATGAAAATCTGTATAAAAACATCACTGATGGGTGGATCACTGTGAGTCTGATCTAGTAGTGAGACCCTGAACACCGTGTAGACCCTTCCCTAAAATACAAACAAAACAAACCAAAACAAAAAATCATTGATGACTGTGGGTTAAAAGTGAGCTGGAAATATACAAGATGAGATTGAAGTATACAGTGCCCGAAAATATGAAAGAATCAATTAAAAAATAAAACTTACCGTGAGGGATATGTTGAGGAGCCCCGAAGCAAATTGAAAAATCATGCAATATTCTGAGATGGAGAATGGTGAACAGCAAATTACACAAAATATAATTTTTTATAATGTAAATGAATGTCATGGGTCTATCCAGATAAAAATAAATGATTAGAAGTAACTGAGAAAAACGAGCGCACTCTTCCCTCTCGAGGTGTGTCAAAGAGTAAACACCCTTTCCTCAAGGAGGGGGAATGTAGCCCTCTTACTAACTGTGGAACGTAGATGGGGGTGTTCTCCCAACTAGGAGAAGACAGGAGGAGTGACTCTATGATGGATAAATCTGAAAATCGCAACTTCAGCCGCGTGCGTGATCAAGCTACTACCGACTTGGCAGCATGCGTCCTGGATATGATTTTATGAATATTGCACTTGTCTGACAGAGCCTAACCCATCTGATCATGCGAGAAGCACCATGCAGATCTAGTGCAAAATTAGCAACAACCTTGTGTTACATCTGTCACAATGAAAGAGTCTGTGTTGAGAAATAGCCAAAGCCCATAGCTTGTTCTGGTTACTTCAGCTTTCGCTTGATGGTCTCCTTCTGTTTTGAAATGCCACCCAGCCTTCTGCATCACAGGTAGGCATTTTTCCTGTGTCTCCTCCTGACAAGAGAGTTTCTTTTCTTTTATCTAGTACAGGGTCTCACTACACAGATTGGACTCGTAGTGATCCTTTCCGTTTTTCAGCCTCCCGAGCACTGGGATTACAGGCCCACGCCACCACGCCCAGTCGCAGTGAAACTCTTAGCATGCCCCAGGAGCAGGGCTGGCAGGCCAGGGATTGAACCCCGGTCCCTGTGTCTGCCTAAGCAAGCACTTTAGTTTGCTGAGCTATCTGGTTGGCCCCTTCCTTGCTTTGGATGACATTGACAACTGGAACAATTTTTCACCAAGATTTGTAGCGTGTAGCATCCCAGATGATAAGATAACATGAGCCTTTAAAGAAAAGTTTCTAGTTCTGTCTAACCCTCTCCAAGCTCTGTCTGACTGTGGCTGCTTCCTATGTAAACATCTCATCATTACAGGGTTTCTACGGTCTTTATAAAAATCCTTCTCGGCTTTTGACATTCTCATCCAGTATCCGTCTATCTTTATATTTACCCAAGCAGATAAGTTTGCCTTTATCTTTGCATACCAATTCCCACTGTCCTGACCATCAATCTATTTATCTTAAAAGAAAAGGGAAACAAAAAAAAAGAAGAAAGAAAGAAACAAAGAAAGAAACAAAGAGAGAGAGAAAAGGGCGACAGCGGGAGACTTTCTGGCTAATCAGTAGCGACTCACACATGCATACCTCCTGAGGTCGCGCCTCTGGGCACCCATGTGCCAGGAGTTAAGCTGGCAGCCAGGGGCACTCACAAGCAACACCCGTTTCCTCTTCTATGTGAACTTATGGACAAATCACTTACGTGCACTAAGAAGAGTCAAAGCTATGCACAAAGAAAACAGAGAAGTATCCAGGGTTGAATCCACTTTGGCGGCCTGGATCTCCACGGGACACTTGCATGTTCCTTGGGGCTTTCTGGGTGACAGGAGGCTGTCCAGGAGCCAGGACTCCGGGCCAGGACCCACCCAGAGCTGCTGGCTGGCGCTGCATCTTGGTCTACACTCCAAGCCAGGAGAGGGAAGCTTTGCCACAGGAAATGAGATAATGCATCTCCACGCTCATTTATTTTCTTGGAAAAATACATCACCAAAGACGCATGCTCAGGCCGTAGACTTCAATAGATGCTCAGCAGCTCCGCTTGGGCTTTCTGTGTCTTTAGTGTCACTGATGAACGATCATAATTAAGGCTGCTAAGTATCCTTTTATGCGCAAGAAAATAATCTTTCTCCCAGTTTCCCATGAAAAATAGTCCAAAACAAGTTTTCCTATGGAAGAGGCAGCAAGGTGAAGAGCAGAGTGCTAGGTGCCGTGGGGTTAGCAGACCTGGATGTGTCATTTAAAAGCCACCTGAGGAGTGTCAGCGAGATAGCTCAGCTGATCAAGCGCTTGCTTTGACAAGCTCAAGGACCAGGGTTCGATCCCTGACTCCACATGCTATGCCACCCCTCCTGGGGGCGGAGTGTGAGTGGGCCAGAGTCCAGGCATGGTGGTGCACGGCCATAATCCCAGGGTTAGGGAGGCTGAAAACAGGAGCATCACTATGAGTCTGAGCTATGTGGTGAGACCCTGTACCAACTGCATAAATGGAAAAGAAAAACAAAAAGGCTGCCTGCCTGATCAAGCCCCTTAACTTTAGTTCACTGATCTATTCAGTGGAGAGAGGAACAACTCGGGCTCATAGAGGGGGGCGGTATCCCAAGGACACTAGGGCTCTATCTGCATGAGCGGATTAATCCAGCTGAAAGTGTTGTCACCAGGTGGAGCTCCTTTGCGAGAGGCAGGCCCCTGGGGATGTGAGCTGAAGGGCTACGTCTCTATCACTCTGTTCATGGTCACCGTGTTGTTAGCAGGTTTCCTCTGCCAGATGCCTCTGCGATCCTGTTCCTCTCTTGGGGGTCTCAGATACTAACTAAAACTTCCTACAACACATGAGCTGAAACAAACCTCTTTCCCTCAAAGTTGTGGGTGTTGAGTATTTTGTTCCAGGGAAAAGACAGGAGCCAAGACAGGTATCAGGCAAGACAAGATTGCCCCACTCACAAGGCACACGCGGAGAGTACATCTATCAGCCCTGGGAGCGCCCTGCTTCTCTAGGTTCCCTCCATCCAGTTACTACGCAAAAAGCAGTAATTATTTAAAATGTAACAAGAAGTAGTGATCTGGCTGGCTGAATTGAATCAGGGGTCAAAGTTTCAATTCACATTGGTCAGCTCGTGTGCTCATAGGAGAACTTGGCCTCCACGGAGAAGATTCCATTAGCCTGCCGACCGACCGCAGACATGATTTCCTGTTTACCTTGCAGCACAGATTGTGGTTTGTTGCTAATGACTGAAGGAAGCTCTAGTCCTCGGCGAGATGATCTCATTTAAACAGAGCAGGATATGAGAAAGAACAAGTTGTGGTTTTCACGGATGTATCTTTCACAGAAAACTGTATAGATTTATGAATGCAGTAATTAAAAATTTCTTTCACTAATATATTTTTTTTTCCATGAGTGTTTGTTGACTGCTATGTCCAAAGCTTTTTCTAGGCGTCGCTTCTCAGCCTTTTGGCTAAGAGTAAGTGTAGTAGTTTTTTCTAGGGATTAGCAGTGACAGCAAGGAACAAGACAGTAATTGCTTGCAAGGAGTTGATAAGCTGCTTTAGAAAGTAGATACAGGAATCTGTGACCATAACTGTAATGTGGTAAATACTCTTTTGAATTTGGGTCGTCTGAGAATATATGTGATCAGTTCCAGCCCGAGTACAAACTGCAAAATGGTCACGGCTCAGATTCCAAATGGCTGAATCCCTAACAGCTCATCTTCCCAGTGACCACTTCCTCCTTCTCCATCCCAGTCCTGGATACCTTTCCCAGGCACACATGGGAGCCTCCAATCAGCCCCTTACGTGTCCCCGAACCTGCCCCTCACACTCCGCCGCTAGGTGAGGTCCCGAAAGTCTCAGCCTTCCTGTCTCAGTCAGAGGATCCCCCATCTCTCTGCCATTCGTGTCCTCCCCAGTGGCGATAAAGGGTCCCTCATCCTTTTCCTTTCACTTCTGCTTCTCTGACTGCATCATCTGAAAAAGCTGAACAAAATGTTCCTCATATTAATGGTACTTTATAACAATTTCAGTGTTCAAAATGTGTCAGCGGTCTACTTTTCAGCTTAGACTCATGAAGATCTTTGCAACTCCTTTTCTCCCTGCCTCTTATCTACAAATTTTCTGCTGAAACAGAGAAAACATAGACCACAGAAACATACACAGAGAATTTAGTATTTGAAGTTAGATAAAAATTTGTCACACTGCACACACACCAACAATATTTTATTGAGCAAATTGGAAGGAAGCCAAAACTTTCTTGGAACTCTGCTGACAGTGGGTCAAGATCTAAAAACAGTTACAGGTGCTGACAGCAGGAGTGAGAGGGACACCGAGGTTCCAGGAAAGACAGCTTCTTTGTCTTAGCTGCTCAGAGTCACTCATCACTGATTTTTTAGTCAGGAAAAACGAGAATGATCAGAGCTCACCAAAGATACCGCACACGGCACTGTTTAGCAGGTACCAGTCCCCCTGCATGTGGAATGCGCCTCTTTCCTGCCAACCACTGTGATCTCGTATCCTCGGCCTCAATCAGCTTGATGTCAGGAGACTGCGTCTAAAAGCCTGAGTTGAGCTCAGACGCCTTCTGAGTCTTCTCCAAGTTTGCTCAGTGACCGTCCTCTCCAGAAAATCTCCAGCTTTGGGAGAACTGCCCGACTGGTGGTCGCAGGGCCAGATGCCTGTGTCTGTCTCCATCTGTACTCTGCTGCATCTGGCTACCTGGCCACTCCAGCGCTCCTGGCATTGCTGAGTGCTATGGTTTGTGTCTAGTTGTCTCCCCAAAGCCTCACGTAGTCGTGGCGCAGGGACTTCTAGATTTTGAGACCAACTCATGATCCATTGGATTATGGGTCTTAGTACTGCTGGGATTATGGGTGTGAGTGCTACATTCAGCCTTGGGGTAGTTAGCCTGAATGTAACATAAGAGAGACAGAGACAGGCTTGCTCTCTGTTGTCTCTGTAGTCATGGTTGCTGCTACACCTCCATTTTACTCTCTGCTCTTTGCCACCACCATGAACTGCTGCTCTCTGCTGTGTGCTGCTCTGCCTTGGAGCCAGCTGAGTATGGACTGAAACCTCCACTAACTGTGAGCTAAATAAACCTTTCGTGCCTTCATTTTGAGTGTTGGGTATTTGTCCCAGCAATGAGAGAAGAGTAACTGAGACACTGAGCTAACATTAATGCTTGCTGTTTTGCTTTGTCACTTCCAGATGGGGCTGCGGAAGAGATCCTGAGCTATGTGCCCCACAGGGCTCATGCTCCCCAAAGTCACCTTGGTCCTCTGCACCATGGAAGCAGGAAGAGATGTGGCAAGTGTGCCGTTCCCAGGCCAGGCAAGCCACACCTTCCCTGTAGCTGGGACAACTCCAGCGTACCCTCCCCAGAGCCCTCATTCTGTGTTCTAGCCCCTGAGTGTCTGTAGCTGGCTTAGCGTAGGCGGCCAGTATACAATCTTCTGTGACAGTGTTTTATTTCAAATGTTACTGGCATGCAGCTAGATGTGACTCAAAAATAAAAATCTGAGAGCTTTATGTCTTATCTGTTATCTGACTTTGTTCTCTGTGGGGGTGATAAAGTGTTGTAGTTTGATCATGAGTATGAAGAGCTGGGATTACAGGCACATGCCACCACACATGTCTCAATTGCAGTCTTAGTGCTCTCTGGACGGGGCTGGCACAGCAGGCCCAGGGATCGAACCCCAGCCTCTGAGCCTGCTTGCAGGTGCTTTAATCCACTGAGCTATTTGGCCGGCCCACTATTTATTATTTATTTATTTAGGCAGTACCAGGGATTGAACTCAGAACCTTGTGCTTGCCAGGCAAACACTTATTCCACTGAACTATCTTCCTAGCCCCTAATAAACACCTTTTAAAAAACCTTATTTAACAGTTTATCTGTGTTTGGATTAGAAACAGTTATATTAAAGAAGCAAAAAATCATAGAAAAGGCACTATATTAATATTGTAATGAAAGACCATAAAAATGATAGCCTAATTTATATTACTTTGCCCTATAGATATGGAGCTGATAGTGATTATAGCTGGAACATCTAGGTTGACCCCTTCGACAGGCTCTGTAGGGAGAAGCATCTTCTGTACTATAGCATCTTATGAGTGTAACATCCCATGCATTGCATTGCATTTCAGCTTATGAAGTGACTACTCGCCTACAAATTTTATCAGGTATTTTCTAGGCATATTCTTCAAGACTCTTGAAGAAGACCAGTGCCAGACAGAAGTCAAATTGGCATAGACAAATTTTATCCAAGACTATTAAATGGAAGAAAAGAGATCCCAATACAGAATTGGACCAGCATTAGTACAGATTTTTCTTTTTTTTTTAATGTATTTAGTACAGGGTCTACAGGGTCTCGCTACACAGATCAGACTCGTAGTGATCCTCCTGTTTTCAGCCTCCCAAGTGCTGGGATTACAGGCAGACACCACCACACCCAGTCTCATTTTCCATCTCAGTGTACCCCTGGGAATCAAAGCCTGACAGTTGTACTCTACGTAAGCAGGTGCTTTAGTCTGCTGAGCTATCTGGCCAGCCTCAACAGAGATTTATAGCCAAGAACTAATAGGTCAGTGAATAGAGAATTTCCAAGTGAACAAATCAAGTCTAGGAGAAACTCTGGCTAAACTAAGCCAACAGGAGTCCTTCTGAAGGCAGGCAGGTGATGAACGACAAGTGTGGAGGGTAGAGAGCTGTGCTAGAGACAAGGTAGGTAGATATCCGGGTGGAGGGTTGGCACTACAACGCCTTGCGAGTGTACAGTCAAGGCTCTAACTTCATCCTCTCTCTGCTTCCTGGCAGCTGTGCACTGAGCAACTTCCCTCCACCGACCCCTCTGCCATGATGTTTTTCTCCAGAGCCAGTGGGCCAAAAACTGAACCCATGAAAACTGTGAGCCTAAAGCAAACCTCTCCTTCTTTGGTGTGCGGGGTTTGGTCCAGTGACAGGAAAGTTGACTCATAGTTTTGCTGAATTAGGACTTTACCAGAAAGCACACAGTTGCGCCTAGTAGAAGCTGTGGAAGCCTGACCAGAGTTTGGTCAAGCAAAGAACCCTTGTCAAGATACAGTCCCCACAGGAAGACCAAAAAAAAAAAAAGCAAAATAACTATAAAATATTAGAGTTTCTTTGCAAAATTTGGATAAATAGTTATACACTACGTTAAGGAACAGTTCACCAAAATCGCTCTACTTTGTTCTGTAGCGCTCCCACATTTTTCTGGAATGAACTGAAGAGAGATTAGGTAGAGAAAAGGTACCTAAAGTTATTACTAGATGTAGGAATAATCCCAAAGGGTAATGATGCACCAGCGCAATGTGATGTACTTCTTTTTTTAATTTAAATTACATATTTGGTACGGGGTCTCACTATGCAGCTTGGACACATGGTCATCCTCCTGTTTTCAGCCTCCCCAGTGCTGGGATTACAGACATGTGCTACCACACTCAGACTCAGTCTCTGGCTCAGCATGCCCTGGGGGGAGGGCCAGAGTGGCATATGAGACTGGGGATCAAATCTTGTGCTTGCCAAAGCAGGTGCTTAAGTGCGCTGAGCTGTCTTGCCAGTCCTCGTCCTTTACTTCTTTTTTTTTTTTTTTTTTTTGTGGGTCTGGGGTTCCATCTCATGACCTTGCACTTTCCAGTCAGGCACTTGTGCCATGGAGCTGTCTACCCAGCCCCATTTACTTCTTAGAGTAAGAGGAGAATAACAAATATTTTAGAAGAATTTGATGGTCACAGAAAAATATACAGTGGCTACGGACAAAGTCTTGGACTTGTAGACTGAACAGTAGTTTGTAAATAATTCCATTTGGATCATTGAAAGGACCACAGTAGAAGAGTGGTATGTGACAAAAATTGCCATGGTGTTGGCGGACTTCTGTCTTTCTTTCTATAGCATGAATGGAGTCAATGGAACCTCAGAGAAGGGACCAAAGATAATTGTTTAATGGGTGTGGACTTTAATCCAGTTAAAGCCCCTTCTAGCACCTTTAGAGCACTCAGAACAAGGGACCATTTGGGAAGTGACAGAACCTGGATGCCTTAAATATCTTTGCTAATGATACACCTCCCCTTTTCTCCTTTATTAACACTAGAACTTAATGTGCTAACTTTTTCTTTTCTTTAGCAACACCCGATCACCAATAGCTGTGGTTTAACAGATACTTGCTTTTGTAGGTCTGGCTCTGCAGAAACATGGAGAAAGTGGCGCAGACTCTGCTCATCTCGTGGGGTTCCAGTGAATTGCTTCCTGGCACGAGGGTAACAGCTTTCATATGAGATAGGAATTACAGCTGAAAAACACGTTGGAAAAATCATTCAAAGTCTGGGGCAGAGTCTGTAACATGTAACACATGAGCCAAAAATGAAGCACTTTGAAGAGCTTTCTTATCGGCCTTCCTGTTTATTTATAAATTATATAAATATTATTTTCCCTTCTTCATGAGAAGCTTGGCTGCGTGGTGCTGCTTTTACCTGGCCATCTGGAAGTACTGTTTTCTATTTTTTTTTTTTAATCTAGTAGTGTGAAATGAAAGGAAGGAAGCTGTCCTAAGTACATTTCCTGAGCTTTAGGTATGAATCATTTATACACTGATGTGTGTATTTCTATTATTTACATGCCGCCCTATTTATAAGATAACCTAAAGGAGTTTGTTTCCTACGAAGAATTTTTTTATGAAGACCGGATTGAGTAGAGGGAACACAGCTGTAATGCTCATTCCAGTCCTGAAGGCCGCCGTGATGAAGTCATGGAATTATGATTTCTCCTAAGCTTATAATTGTGTGTGACCATATGTACAAGTTTATATTGCTGCAGTAGGATCTTCAGAAACAACCACACTCTGGAAACATTTAAGACAACCTCAGCCTTACTGATCTGTTAAGAAAGCAAGCAAACTTGATTTTAAAAGAATAAATCGTATATTGGAGACAAAACATCAACCTCTCTGTGCAGTGTCGCCACTCCTTGTTCTCCTCAAAAACAAACAAAAAAATGTTATGAAGTTGTTTTTATTGTCTAACTGTAAGTAACAGTCTTTAGGCTAAATCAACAGCATTTCGAGGTTAACTTGTTTCTTCCTCGGGCTGATACTGGCCCCGGAGGTTGTGTCTAATGGAAGGAGGGGTTGGCTTGTAGGGTGCTGGAGACCTAGGTTCCTCATCTACCTGGGGGGGACAGGGCGCACGGAAAGCATTCAGAGCTCTCAGGTGCCTGGTGCAGCCTCCCACCAGGCTGGCCTCTGGAGAAGGCCGGGCATTCAGGTGTTTGCCCTGGGACTCTGCAAGGGAGTTTTCTGTTGACGTGTTTCCTTCATGCAGTGCGCATTTTCTGTTAAAATGCTAAGATAGAATGAACACTAAATCAGTTTATTCTGATGCTTGTGATCCTAAATACTTTTAAAAATAATAATTCAGTTAATTCTTTTAATCTTGTTACCTTGTGTGAGGGATCAAAAGGAACTTGGCATTTCCTTCCCGCCTTTTTCTCTGTTTCTTTTATTTTTTAATTTCTAATTTTTTTATTTTTTAAAGAATGCAAAGTAGTACTCAAAAAGTCAGCATTAGAAACGGTGCAAAGTTTCTCTAAAGAAAGGGGTAAGAACTCAGCGGTGGCTGCTGTACTGCTCGACGTTATCTTCAAATTAGCTGTTCATGTTACCAGATATAAATGTGCAAAATTAGTTTAAAAATAGAACAACGGAAAGTTAGAAATTAGTATTATTTTTTTAAAGTTTATTTTATTTTCTTAAACCTCATGTATTTGATTGTGTTACAGCCAGCTCAGCCTTCCCTGGGGGGTAGGGGGGAGGGCAGTGGCACAGCATGTGGTGCCTCGGATGGAGCTCTGGTCCCTGTGGTGGCCTAAACTTTCTGACGCACGCGCTTTAGACGGCTGAGCCATCTTACCAGCCTGAAAGTTAGAAATAAAAAAGAAAAAAATTTAAAAATTGAAGCATGAACTGCTCCTTTGAAAAGACCAGCAGAAATGGACATTGCAATTACCCAAATTATCCTGTGTATATACATAAATATGTCTTTTACCCTTCTTTTTGTGTCCTTTTCCCCATCCCAGTTTTTCCTTGCCATTAAACAACTCTTTCACAGTAGCTATTGCACCTTCAGACTGTATTCACTCTTTCAAGTTCTCACACTAAGGAGACAATACAATGTTTGCACATGTGGATCTGATTTATTTCACTCACCAATACAGTCTCTAGTTGCATCCATTTACCTACAAAAGCCTCGAATTTATCTTTTTTATGCCTGAGTAATACTCTACTCTGTAAAAATACCATATTTTTTTTTATTCATTCAACTTGGCATGAGTTGTGCATTTGGAATAGTGTTAAAAATCTCTTGTATATGTTCAGGAAGAAAAATTATATTCTGAACTTTTAAGGGAGAAACCCTAAGTGCAACAAGAATGCATTTAAATCAATTATAAAGGCATAATTATGTCAATTATCAAGAAGTTTCCAAACATTAAAAATATTATAAAAAGTTGCGTTGTTTATCCAAGGCTGGTCATGCATGCCTATGACAACAACTCTGAAGGCTGAGGCAGAAAGATTGTGGGTTTTTTGGGGTTTTTTTTTGCCAGCTCAGGCCACCCTGGGGCCCATGGTGCCAGGGAATCTGTGATCCCCTGCGCCTGCCTCAGCTTGCCTAAGCAGGTGCTATAGACTGCTGAGCTAGCTCGCCGGCCCCCGGGATTGCCAGTTTGAAGTTAACCTGGGCTACACATATTGAGCTCAAGATTGGCCTACATTACCTGGTGACACAGCGAGGCCCTGCCTCAAACAACAGCAGCAGCAGCAGCAACAGCAATAAATTGCATTTTAGTTACTTAATGTAGAACTTAAAGGGTAAACTGAAAGTACTCATGGATCTATCACACTATAGTGTAAGACTGATTAACAGTAAAAGTTCGGTTTTTCCATACATTCAAAAGTTCCTTCTGTGGCTGTGGTGACCTTGTCAGTAACCACCAGGGAGTCCCAGTGCAGTCTGAAGAGTCGCTCTGTATCTGTTATAAAAAGAATAAGTGACTCTGAGAAATGCCTCTACAGCAACACTTGGCGGTGCCCTTGCCCGTGAGAGCTGAGGCCGGCTCCCTTCTTCCCTCGGGCTTTCGGGTGAGCCCTCGCCCCTGGCCGTCTGCTGGAATCTTATCAAAGACTCGGAGCCTGAGATGGCAGTTAAACTACAGGGTAATTCCCAGCCACAGAAACTCTGACATGGTGTTGTTTTGTTTTATTTTAAAGAGGAAAAAAACAAAAACAAATATGAAAACTGAAGCACCATAAGATAATGAAAGTGGTGCAGAATGTCAAAGCTAGAACAGGAAATTAGCAATGGCTGCTATGTCACCTAGTGTCACCATCTAGCGTGTTGCTCAGACTACCAGACACAGGGATGTGATGTTGATCAAATAGTTAAAACATTGACCCTTCCTTTCCATAAACCTTGAATTATATATTGTCTTTTTAAAATCTATTTTAAAGAGACTATAAAAATAATAGATAAGACATTAGAAATGACATACCTTTTAAACAACAACAACAAAGAAAACAAGATGAAAGGAGTTTATTTTACTTTATTTTTTAAACTAGTCAATTATTTCTTATCTTATGTATTTGGTACAGGGTCTCACTGTCAGCTCGGACTTACTTTGATCCTTTTCAGTCTCCCCAGCACTGGGATTACAGGTGTGCCCCACCACTCTCGGTCTCTGTAGCCATCTCAGTGTGCCTGGGGGCGGGGCCCTTGTGGCATGTGGTACCGGGGATTGAACCTCGGTCTCTGAACTTGACTAAGTAGGTGCTTAATCCACTGAGCTATCTCACTGGCCTCAAAGGTGTTTATGCTAAACCACTGCATTTTGGGGGTAACCTGCTATGTGGGGAGCAGCTAAACCATGGCAGAGCCTGAGGTGGGCAGACTCCTCGGTACTATGGCAGAGACAGGACCAAGGACATGGGGTGCCAGGGGGACAGTGGGAGCTGTGTATCCACGGGTGCCTGGTCTCGGTGCTCTTCACTGTTAGCTACGGCGCAGACAGTTTGGAGAATGGTTGGTGTTAAACGTGTTCCCCGCACACACGGAGGCCTTGCACCATAGGGGCGTAAATGCTCTAGGATTTCTAGACCTCCGTAGCTTCCGTGCTTTCATTGTACTGGCAGGGATCCAATCCCTCTCATAAGAGTCCACACAGAAACAAGGAGAGGGGCCTTCTTTGGCCCCTCAGCACGTGCCTTGCTCTTAGCCGTTTTCCCACTTTCTCCCGAGTATATAAGTTTACAGTTCTCTCTTCTAGGAACCATGGACAAGTCACTGGCACAAACTCAAACACGTAGCGATCTATGCAGCCTTAATGGATGTCTCTCTCACCTTACTTGAAGCCTTGAGCATTTTAACACACAAAGAACAGTCTTAAGATCCTAAATTCCCCATAGATTTACACCCAACGATTACTCAGTACTCTGCGTACCTTAATCCTAATTGTGTGCACTCCCCCTCAGCTTCCGTCTTGCACCCCTCTTTGTCTTGACTTACTGAGTCCCCCATGCTCAGGTTTCTCCCACGTTGGGCGCCAACTGCTGTGACCTGCGCAGGGAGCAGGGTCCAGGGAGGGAGTGATGAGAGATTAAGAAGAAAGAAGACCCAGAAGGAAGAGCTGGGACTGGGTGGGTCCCGACCTCCCCGACGGAGAGGCAGCAGCAGCGTCTCAGCCCAGCGTCTCCATTTATACAAAGGAGAGGAAAGGTAAAAGGGCACGAAGGGATCCAGAGTGCAAAGTCTCAGTGCGTGCTGGGAACACAGGACGTGAAGCGTGCTCCAAGATGTCTGCGCCATAGCTGGACAGCGAAGAGCACCAAGAGCAGGCGCCCGTGGGGACGCAGCCCAGCTGGAGTCCCGCGTCCACATCGTCCGCCCTGGCACCCGGCGCCCTGGGGCCTGGCTCTGCGCTAGTCTCCAGGAATCCACCCACCTCAGGCTCCATCCGTGGTTCACCCACGCCCCATGTGAGGGAGCCACAGTAACCGAGGCTCAGAGTAAAATATGCAAATGAACTTCGATCATTTCGCAGACTGCCGCTCAGTTGACAGCGCAGTGTTGGGTAAGCTACTTGGCCTCTCTTGTCAGTTGCTTCGAAGGGTTTAACCAGAGCAGAGCTTCTTAAAGCACTTTAGCAATTGGTTTCAAACTTTCTAATGTTTTCTATACTTCTAATTGCTAATGTTATCTACTGAATTCTTTAAAATTGTATAATAATGCAAAATTATCTTAAGTCAATTAGGCCATCAGCAATGACTTCCTTAATACATACTGACAGCTCTCTTTAGTTACAGATTGGTAGCCGATAGCTTCATCTTCCTCTCTACTTTGCTACCAGGTGATATATGATAATGAGTGAAAGATTCCAACTAAATTTTGTCAAATATGCAAACATCATAAAACTAAGATATCATCCAATAAGACAGATGCATGGTAATTTTGGGGTTCATTGAAGGTAAAGGAAATACTGCTAATCATAATGGCAAAATCCACTGACTGTAAGATGTACGCAGTTCTAGGCATGCTATAATGTGAGAATAATGGGCTTCTTAAAGAAGTAAGGAAATAGCCACTAAGCCCCCGGGGACATCACCCATTTTCATCAGTGCCACTGAAGTCCCAGGAGTTCTGGGTCCTGAGAGCCCCGGTGTCGGCAAGGAAAGTTTACCTCAGAAAGGACATCTTGTGTCCTGAGGCCAGGCTCAGCCATACTTGCAAGATTGACTGAGCACAGGATCCACACATCTCCACATCCCGAGGGATCCTGAGGCTGTGGCTTTGGGAAGGACCATGCAAAGAAGGCAGGATCTGCTCGCTAATCCAAACTCAGCACCGATCTCAAAAGCCAGGCACTCAGTAAGGCAAAGAGCTTATTTCCAGCATACACTACAACATACAGTACTCGGGTTTGGCCTAGGTTTGATTAGGGCTATGCTGCTTTGTAAGTATAATACTGATTAAGACCCCAAATGGTAATGAGCCACTCTTGGAGTACAGATTGGAAAGGACTAATTCAAGAGACAGGCAAAGCGACAGAGTGAAAGGGGAAATTTTAAAAAACAGGTGAGTTACATCCACGCGCCAAGTGCTATGAGGAGCAAACTGCAAGAATGTGTTTCAAACAACCGAGAAGCGGGCCGGCGAGATAGCTCAGTAGACTGAGTGAGTATAGGGACTGAGGTTGGATTGTGAGCACCATGACTGTGCAGGCCCCACTCCTGGGCCCACTAAGCCAGCCTTGGAGACTAGGTGTGGTGGTGCATGCCTGTAATCCCAGCGCTGGGGAGGCTGAAACAGGAGGGTCACTATGTCCAAGCTGTGTAGTGAGACCCTGTACCAGATACATCTAAAAAAGCAAAACAAAACAAAACTGAAAAGAAAAGAAAAGAAATGACTAATTCAAAATACATCTCAAAATCACATCACAGACCCAGTATAAAAACACTTTTTATTGTTTCTTTTTTCTTTTGTATTTTAGGGAAGGGTTTATAGGGTGTTCACTACTAGATCAGACTCCTAGTGATTCACCTGTTTACAGCCTCCCAAGGGCTGGGATTACAGGCACGCACCACCACGCCCAGTCTCAATTGCCATCTCAGTGCCCCAGGCGCAGGGCTGGAACGGGCAGGCCCATAACAATACTTTTTCTTAACCAAGACATGGTGCCTGTAATCCCAGCAACCTAGAGGACTGAGGCAGGAGCATTCTGGAAAACTTAATGACTTGATGAGACCCTGTCTCAAAACAAAAAATAAAAAAGGGCTAGAGATGTAGTTCAGTGTGAAGGCCCTTGGTTCAATCTCCAGTGTAACGAGAAAAAATATTTCATTTTACTAATGGAATATTATCTGGCTGGGAGACTACACGTCACTGCCGTGAAGGCAACATCAGTCTTGGCGCTGCAAATCCAAGTCATGAGAAAGATCGCGTGAACCTCGAGACCACGCCCATAAATGAGGCAAAGCAGACTCCCGAGTGTGAGCTTCAGCTTGTCTCCCTTGGGTGAGAATTTGAAAGAGTAAACAAGGCCTAAAGTGCACAACAGGTATCGTGATATGGGAAGAAACTGTTCAAAAGGAGAAAGGAACTAGGATAGATAAAAGGGAAAAAGCGCAAGCGGCTGTTGCAGCATGTGGTGCTGGGGATCGAACCGTGGGCCCTGCGCGCTTGCTTACACTTGCCTCAGCAGGCGCTATAGTCCACTGAGCTATCTCACTCACCCCTAGTTATACTATTACTATCTCTTAGGTCATTAAAAAGGAAGGTTTGTGCTAATATCGATGGGAGAAATTTTTATGCCCCTTTCTTATACCTTGAGGAACTACTTTAAAGATAACATATAATGTATTATTATTATCCTATTATTTTTAATGAAATTTTCTTTTCCCTATAAAATTAAAAAATGAACACATGAATTAAAGAAAACAAAAAGAAGATGCCACTGAGTTGCCAAGTCTTTAAACTAAAGCCAGCTCTCTTTTTGTTAAAAAGAAAAACAATTCAGGTTCTTTTTTTTGAACTAATTAGAAGAGGAACAATTCCAAGTTGTGTCTTTAGGGGTCATTTGAACTTACTTGCAACTGTGGGTGCACCACAGGAAATAGGTCTTGTTCTTCATAAAAGTGGGGCTTAATGATTTCAAAATCCTTAATATATTTAACATTCTTTGAGTTATAATTTTTCTTGTTTTTATTTTGTGTTGTGGAAAAATGGTATGTGCACCATTGACATCCTACAAATCTTTGTGGCTGTGAATTCTAGAGCTAGGAAAGAGTTTATTTTTCTAATGAGCTCATAAATAAATGAGAAAATTATAGGCAGTGACGCAGTTTTTTCCTTATGCGCTCATATTATACATTTATAATATTTACATAAAGGACTTTCAGGCTCTATTAAAATGCTGGTGTGAGACTTCTGGCTTTAAAAACAAACCGTTTGTTTATCTTGTCTTCAAAATTATTTGCATACCGTCATCTGCTAGTGGGGTGATGCTGCGGTTCCTGGGATGCTGCTATATTTCGCTTTGCAGCCGCGGGGTTCCCACGCCCCATCAGGCAGCGCACTCGGGAGCCATCACCGAGTTGCCCGCAAAGCACCTCACGCGAGCTAAGAGCAGCCCCTGCTCGGATATGACCGCAGTGGTTCGGTCTTCGTCTTCTTTGCAGCATGAGTTGGT
>PVKN010012989.1:0-20289 GCA_004027915.1 Capromys pilorides
GAAGAAGAAGAAGAAGAAGAAGAAGAAGAAGAAGAAGAAGAAGAAGAAGAAGAAGAAGAAGAAGAAGAAGAAGAAGAATTAGAAAAGATTAAGAGGTTTTTCTAGGTAAGAGACGATGCACTTGGTCCAGAGACACATTAATGGGGATGTGGTGAGCAGACTGAAGAGAAACCATAGGTGCGAGGTAAAGATGTGGATAGGTTATGCTGAAAGGAATCAAGGAAGATACCTAGTTTTGTCTTGAACAGCTGCATTTACTGTGATGACAAAACCCGAGAATCACTTCCGCTCTTACTGTAATGGTTTTACTTATTGCGTGCTTGCCACGTCTCACTGCTCTAAGCAACGTGAAGATTTTTCTCCATTGAAAGTTTACACCCCTGCCAGTAAGTGCTTTACCTTAGTTTTGTTGGTACACAGGCTCGGAATTGGGGGAGGGGACAGTCTCCCCACCACGAAGTGCTGGAGGTTGAGACTGAATGTGGTCTCCCCGGTCGCTTATCTCTTTTCCTACGTGGTTGTCGGGCTACTTGAAAGGAAGATCTCCAGGCAGGGCCTCGTACGTACCGAGTATCAGTTCAACCTCAGTTCCTCCGAACTCGAATCCTGCGCACCACACCCGGTGAAAATTTGAGTCTGGTAACCTAAATAAAGTCCCCTCCTTCCATTGGTCCGTGCTGGCGGAGAAGCTTCGTGATTGAGCAAAATTCCGAGGAGGCGGGGACGAGGGGGGAGTCGCGTATCCCAGGTGCCTTCATTTGGTCCCGCCCCTACCTTTTACGTAATTTTCTATGACTCCCGGGAGCCGAAGCTGAGCGGCTTCCTGCGGCGGCGCGAGCGTCGACGTTCCTTCTCCTGATTGGTCAGAAGCTGCGGCTGCAGTTCCGAAACCTAACTGGCTGGCCAAGCCGCCTCGGAGGTGAAGTGTACCGTGCTGATTGGCTCCAACGTGCCGGCCGCGTGTGATGTCCCGGGCGGCGATTGGCCCTCACTTGCCGGGGGCTTCTCTCGCCGGGACCTGGGACTCCCGGGAAGTGGACTAGCTGAGGAGGGGGCAAACTATCTTCCTGTGCTGTCCTGGTAGGAGACCCCGGGTGTGAGGCGGCCTCACCCGGCCAGGAGGGCTGGCAAGCCTAAGCGGCGGCAGAAGAAGCCGTGAGGAGCTCGCGGGACGGGGGCCGGCAAGGAGAGACCATGGCCCCGCAGAACCTGGGCACCTTCTGCCTGTTGCTGTTGTACCTCATCGGGGCCGTGATCGCCGGGTGAGGAGAGGCACCGCGGCGCGGGCCCGGGACGCAGGCTCTGCCGGGGAGCAGGCGGGTGGGCCGGAGCCTGGGGGTAGGGACTCTGGGGAGCAGCGTGGCCCGGCGGGGGTGTGGAGGGGGGCATCGCCGGAGGGGCGGCTCGCGCGGGCCGGGCGAGGGTGTGGAGGAGGTCTGCGTGAGGAGACGGCGCTGTGGGGATCGAGCAGAGCTGGGGAAGGAATGGGGCAGACACCTTGCTGTGATGGAGACGGCAACAGTGCCTGGCCAAGGAGGAGGCGATGGACGCGTCTGTGATGGAGTGGGGTTGCTGGGTCCCGCCGAGCCGGAGAAGAGGGCCGGACAGTGCGAAGCCTGCGATGTACATGGAGGGGCTGACGTTAAAGTGGGTGGCTTGTGGTGCCAGGCCAGGCGAGGACGCAGGCAGGAAAGCCGTGGACTGAAGGAAATGGGGTGAGGAAGCCGGAAGACCCTTTAGAAGGGAGCGCTTGGACTTTGCAGCGTCTAGAGCTGTTCAGTCTGAGTTGTCATGGTGCCTCACGCTTTCTCTCTGGTTCCTCAGGAGAAACTGAATGGTGTCAGTGGGAGGCGCAGTTCAGCGAGAGGTAGTAAACTCAGATTATTCTAGCCCGTGCGTCCTCACCCCACTTGTGAATCACATAACCTGGAAAGAACTACAGAAACTCCCCTCTGTAACAGGATAATATGTCATGCTTATGCAGAGATAAGAGGGATAAGAAGGATTCTTGACCGTTGCAGCTTTTAAAATTCAAGGTCCTGGGGCCAGGGTTATAGCTCAGTGGCATAAGCAACTATTTGGCAAGCACAAGGTTCCAAGTTCAATCCCTGGTACTGGGGGAAAAAAATAAAGGTCCTGTAATTCTGGTGACCAGGATATGATATGATAGACTTATATTTTACAAAGCAAGAAATAGTAGATCGTAGCTGATGGCCATGTATTGAATGTTCTAAACAGGAAAGGTACAACCTGCATGGCTTTCAAACTTAGGTACTTGTTCTTGTAAAGGTTAAACTTTGCATATGTGCTTAAATCCTTTGCATATATGCTTAAACTTTGCTGTCCTGTTCCTTGTGAAAATCTTAAATTTTCATAAGTTAACCTCTCATGTGGGCATGGTGGTGTACCTCCTGTAATACTAGCATTCAGGAGGCTGAGGCAGGAGGATCTTTGCTAGTTCGAAATCAGCCAAGGCTACAAATAATGAAACGCTATCTCAAAAAAAAAAAAGAAAGAAAGAAAGAAAAAGTTAACCTCTCTTGGGTGATGTTTGGTGTTTTATTAATTATATTTTTCTTATATTTACAAGTACCCTAAGATATTTAATGAAACATCAGTATCAATACTTTTACTGCTTTAATTTTAAACTTCAGTCATTTATAAGGGATTCTATTAGTAATGTGATGCTGACGCTGAACTACGCCTCCCATCTTTTCCCTCTTTTTTTCCCCCAAGCTGTTACCTGGGGGTGGGGGTGGGGATGGGGTAGATACTGGGATTCGTTCTGAACTACCTTCCAAGTCCCTTTATTTTGAGACCAGGTTCATGTCAACCAAATTTTTAAGCTTCACTCTTAATGCAGTTAGTCCTTTTGTTATTATTTAGTTCCTATCTCAAGAGATATCAAAGCTTTGCCTATTTGGGGCAACCCTGTTTTATTATGGAACCCCTTGGGGGTAATAATTTTTAAAGACATACATAAAAT
Organism: Capromys pilorides; assembly: GCA_004027915.1. Classification (NCBI taxonomy): domain Eukaryota; kingdom Metazoa; phylum Chordata; class Mammalia; order Rodentia; family Capromyidae; genus Capromys; species Capromys pilorides. Next base: position 2,987 of record PVKN010012989.1, read on the forward strand.
GTTTTTGTAAACCAACTTTAATGAAATAATTTTTAAATACTGTTTTATATTTCCTGGGTCTTGGAACACCAATATGTTTTTCCTTGATACATTTTAAAATTACCATCACTGCTAAATCAGTGTCTCAGTTGTGAATAACTTTCCTGTCATTATTGAGATAATGTGTTTTTTGAATAAATTCTGGTGCCTAAAATTACTCTGGAAAAAGGAATAGATTGTTAGTATTTTATTTATTTATTTATGTATCTATCTATTTATTTCATTGGGTATTCGTTGATCTTTTCAATAGGTAGAATTTTCAGTCCTGAAAGTTTATTATGGTCTTAATCTTATCTTCCCATTACTATTTCCTATTTCCTTTATAATTAATTTGATTCAAGCATTTGATTTCCTGAAAAAGAGTTCAGTGAGTTTCTATTTTATCTTCCTGTTCATACCATATGCAGTTTTACTGCTACTAAACCATGCAGGCTCCAGCTGGGTGTGGTGGTGCATACTTGTAGTCCCAGCACTTGGCAGGCTGAGGCAGGAGAATTACTGTGAGTTTGAGGTTAACTTGGGCTACATAGTGAATTCAAGGCCAACCTTAACTATACAGTGAGACCCTATCTCAAAACATAAAGGTTCCTGTATATGAGCTTTAGGAAATAGTATAGTAAAAGTTTTATCTAGATAACTAGTAGTAATGAATGCAAATATATTTTCTCCTTTGCTTTTAGCACGCCTCTAGATGGGTGTTAGTCTTTTCAGAATTGGTGTTGTTGGGCCCAGGTGTGTCAAATCTGTGACCTGTGGGCTACTTCCCCTCTCTTAAATTTTTTTTTTTTTTTTTTTTTGTGGGATCTAGGTTTGAACTCATGACCTTGCACTTGCCAGGCAAGCACTTTTGCCACGGAGCTGTCTCCTCAGCCTCTCTTTTAAATTTTTTGAAACATTATAAGAAAGAGTACTGTAAAAATATTTTTACTTAGTTGCATTAACTATGTTATATATCTCATATGAATTCTAAAGCAATTTGTCTTATACTCAGTATAGGGTAGGGGAGCCAAAAAGTTTCAACATTACTTTAATCTCTAAAGTTAGTTGGCTGGTGAGATAGCTCAGCAGACTATGTGCCTTCTTAGGCAAGTACAGGGACCAGCGTTTGGTCCCTGGCACCACATGTGGCACCAGCCCTACCCCAAGTCATGCTGAATTGGTCACTGAGCCTGGGTGTGGTGGCACATGCCTGTAATCCCAGTGCTGGCGAGGCTGAAGGCAGGAGGAGGATCACTGAGTCCAAGCTATGTAGTGAGACCCTGTACCAAATACATGAAAAAAAAAAGTTAGCTTCAAGATACCTTATATTTTATGTTCTGAGTCTTAGTAAGACATTTATGTAACATAACCTTCTTAAAACCATTCATTGGCATTGTTATTTGACTCTTAGAAACAGTCAGAGGTCATTTGGAAGCAGTATAAGGAAAAGGGGAGAGTTGATTAGATTATATGGCTATTGCTCCCAAATAAAATATGACCATAAAATAAGAAAGCCGTCTCTTTTACTTTCTTTTGCCATGCTTGGGATCAAACCCAGGGCTTCCTGCATTGTAGGCAAGCAGTCTATCACTGTGCTGTACCTTCAGGCCTTTCTGCTTAACAGAAAGCAATTTTAAAAGAAGTGCCACAGATGTTTTGAATAATATTACTCCTAAAACGTTTGTTCCTCATACTGTGATTATTCAGTATATAAGACTCATGAAAAATTTTGGTACCATATGTGTGTGTGTGTGTGTGTGTGTGTGACATACACTTTCATTTATTGTAGTCTGCTCAGACCTAAAACATAAAGGAGGAGAAAATTTTTCATTTTAAAAAATAGAATAATATGTAATTCTTTAAAGAAATATTTTGTTCTTCCTTCCAGGCGAGATTTCTATAAGATCTTAGGGGTTCCACGGAGCGCCTCTATAAAGGACATTAAAAAAGCCTACAGGAAACTTGCCCTACAGCTCCATCCTGACAGGAACCCTGATGATCCCCAAGCCCAGGAGAAATTCCAGGATCTTGGTGCTGCTTATGAAGTGAGTCAAGAAAAAAAGATGCTATGTGAACAAAACCCCTGGAGCTGAAAAAGCCCACACAATACAGAGAAACACTCCTTTAAATTGCCTGTACCTAGAAATGGAGAATATGGGCTGGTGAGGTAGCTCAGCAGTCTAAAGTGCCTGCTTAGGCAAGTTAGGCAGGCCCAGGGGACCACAGTTTGATCCCTGGCACCACATGCTGTGCCAGCCCCACCCTCAGAATGGCCTGAGCCGGCCAGAAAAAAAAAAAAAAATGGAGAATAGATAAAAGTCAGGATATAGTACTCAGTGCTATATTGTGCTGGATATTACAGTTACATTCATGTTTGTAGGTACTATTTCCTGCCTTTTTTATATTTGTATTAATGAGAGAATACTGATGAGGAGAAGTAAACATTATGAGTATAAGATTGATCTGTCAATCTGCCAGCTTTGGAGATGAAGCCAGAAATACAGACAAACCTAAACGGGTTTCAAATGTTAAGTGTCTGTAGGGACCAGACAAGTAACAGACAGATAAGAGGTAAAACCCGAGAATGGATGCTCTGCCTCGCCATTGGTTCTCCATAAGGGTTGGTGAAGGCTGAAATGAACTGCAGCCTTCTTGCCATCTACCCAAAGCAGCTGAGAATACTCGGCCAACTGTCAGGCAGATGCACTCACTGTGTTGCTAGATACTGTGTTGGGGTCCTGCTCCTCTCCACACCTTCCAGGATTTTATAGGTCAGAGTTCTTAACCTGAGACCCAGAAGTAAACTTAAGAGGATTGACTAACCCCTCTTAAGTTATGTATAACATTTTGTTTCTTGTCAATATGGACTCTGTGCTTTACACTATATTTCTCATGAGTAGTCCCATTGTCTTCTGGGAACCCAGTCTGCATAAGTACTGCATAGGGAACTTAATGTTACAGTGCTGTGTAAAGAGTCTAGACTCCACTTTGTCTGTGGCCTGTGCAGACTATACATTACTGTTTTTCAAATAGCAGCTTATTTAACTGACAATCTTTCCAGTCACTAGCTTTAGGGCATTTTTTTTCTTTGTATTCAGTCAAACATGACCCAGGGATGTTGCTCAGCAGTACAGCACCTGCTTAGTAAGTGAAGGTCATGAGTTCAATTCCCCTATACCAAAAAAAAAGGAACTATTCAATCAAACTTGATTGTCTTTCATTCTAGGTAGATTAGTGTTCATAATTGAGAATCTCAGTGTACTATGGAGGGACAGATTTTTTTTTTCATTTTTCTGTATTTAGGACAGGGTCTACAGGGTCTCAATACATAGATCAGACTCATAGTGATTCTTCTGTTTTCAGCCTCCCAAAGTGCTGATAATACAGGCCTGCACCACCATGCCCAATCTCAATTGCCATCTCTGCGTGCCCCATGGGTGGCATGGCAGGGAGCCAACTCTAGCCACTGTACTCTGCCTAAGCAGGTGCTTTAGTCTGCTGAAGAGTCATTTTTTAATATAAATTTGTTTTTTCTTCTGAGCTGAGATGACTGTTGACATTTTAATTGGTTAAGACTCTGCAGGTTGGTTGGCCAGGCACCTAAGGGTCACTTATTTATTCTCTTAAATAAATAATTGAGGCATGGTGTTTATGCACCTGTAGTCTCAGATCTTTGGGAGGCTGAGGCAGGGAGATAACTTGAGCCCAGAGATGGAGGCCAGCCTAGCAATATGATAAGACCTCATCTCAAACGAAAGAAAATAGTGTTTAAAAAAATGGAATAAAATTGTATTTCTTAGGTGAAGAAGAAGCCAATGATAGAGGATTTTACAGGTATCGTTTGGGAGGTCATTAAAGAACCTCTAGTATCCAGAAAGACCCTGATTGTAAATGGTCTTTGTTTTCAGATTTTGAAATTGTGCTTTTTATAGAACCAATGCAGAATTCATTTCTTTGCCTGGATAATATCAGAGATGTAGACTTGAAAATTAAAATATTGGGATGCAGGTTGTGTAAGGAGAGCTTGTTTTAGGTTAACTTGCCCATTTCTGTTTCGCTCAACTCCTTATTTTCTAAGGATGTTTTCCCAAACATTCCTTTTTCTCATTTTCTCACTTTCTCACATTAAAGAATGTTCACTCTCGTATTACTAAGCCTCCGAAATATAGCTTAAGTGTGCACCACGGCCTCTTTCCATCCTGCAGTCCCCGAGCCTAATGTCCAGTTAGTGTGCCAGTCAGACCAACAAACCCCATCTACTTCCAGACTCTCACTAGGTCACATGACTATGGTCTTTTGTTTCTTTTTCTCTCCTCTCTTCTTCACAACATAGAAACCTACTTGATCTTTATATTCTTGAGTATCACACAGAGATGACTGTTCCATTGTTCTGTAAAACTGTCGAAGCTAAACCATTCTTTTCAAGCAGCAGAACTGACTTTGAACAGCCTCCATAGAGCAGTGTCCTTTCTTCCTCTCTATACTATTTGAACTCAGCAGTTACGAGACAAAGAAAGCAGTATGGCTGGCAGCACTGTGCCACGCATGGATGTCTGCATATACCAAAACACAAAAATAAGGAGTATGAGACCAGAACAGCATAGCTCTTCCCAGAGGGCTTTCATCTGACTTCCTTAGCTTGATCTGCCGCTGTCACAGCCTAGGTTGGTGACTAGAGAGACAGAATACAGCATGTGGTTGAGCAGCACAAGCCCTGGCGGCGAGCTGATGCCAGGTAAGCCTAGGCAGTCCCTCCTGCCCCCTTCCTGGTAACCCTTGCCTGACCATCACAGCCACACTACTTGAAGTTAGTAGGTGAGGCTTGATAACTTTGTCGGATGCATGAGTCAGGCAATCTGGCATGGACAGTACATCAAAGTTTAAACTGTTAGAGAAAACAATATAAATGTGCGTTCATATATATATTGATGAAAGCTACACTTCCTTGAAATCTTAGCTACAGTATCAGAGTGAGAAAAGAACCGTAAATGTGAATCTACCTTGACTGGGTATCACCCGGTACAATTTTTTTTCTCTGCTGGCTTTTCCCCCCAGGTGCTGTCAGATAATGAGAAGCGGAAACAGTATGATACTTATGGGGAGGAAGGGTTGAAAGATGGCCACCAGAGCTCCCACGGAGACATTTTTTCACAGTACGTAAATTACCCATCTGCAGAGTATTAGTGTCTGGAAGTGCACTGCTTAGTGATTGGGTGGGCAGCACTGTTCTTGTAAGCACAGAAAATGGCTCTCCCTCGAAGGCTTCCTCTTTGGTCCTGCTGACAAGGGAGGGCTGATTTGGATGCCCTCCGTGGAGTAGGAACAAGGCTGGAGGCTGCTTAGCTCCTGCCTGGGAGTGCAGGCGGCTGGGATAATAACCCCTTTGCTCTTCCTAAATCCCTCTCTGTGGACATTTGAACCTCTATAAGATAATTCCACGTACTAGGAGACCTGGGGTCCTCTGGGCCCCTAGTCTCGGGTCTAAGTTTGAAGTTATAAGCAAAAAGGTGTTTTAATTTGCATTTTTAAAGGGAAAGAGTTCTTTATTCAGATTCTCAAACACTTGAGTCCCTTCCCCAAAAGAAACAGGGTCGCTGTTGCAGACAGTAGCTTCTTCTACTTGGTGTCTATGGATGATAGCAGACATTCAGCACGTGTAAAGCTGCGTGATAATGCAATCAGAGTGTCTTTCTTCTTCCTGAAATCACTCTAGCTGTGTTAGGGGAGGTATGTTTTCCCTGTGACTGTTCGCAGTGCCACCTAGGATGTCAGAACAAAAAAATGCTTCCCCCAGCCACACGCCATCCTCCCTCCTAATTTTTAAGGTTCAGGGATGCAGTGTCCAGGGTTGGTTGATAGGAGGGGGAGTTCTGTGGTTGTCATCATCACCATTTTAATATCTCAGGCTTCTGAAATGCCACCAAAAATAGACATGACATTAGAATACCTCCCCAGAGAAAAGTCACTGTTTATTCATCCCAAATTGACTATCTTGTTATGTGCACAAATTAATTTCAGTCTTGGTGAGGCCACAGTTTACTTTTCCGTAAGAAAGGAAAATAGCTGCTGCCGTTTTAGCTCATTTAATGTGTGTACGCCAGCTGGGTGTGGTGGGGCACACATTCAGTCCCAGCACTGGGAGGCAGAGGCAGGAAGACTGCTATGAATTTGAGGCCAGCTTGGTGAGTTCAAGACCAGTTTACATTACATACCAAGGCCCATTTTCAAAAAAGAAAGTGCCCAGGATTTGTGCAGTGAAGTAGCTTCTTTCACCATTGTTAACTCCTCAAAAGCAGATAAAATAAACACCACATATGCTCATAATTATTCTTAGAAATTTCTCAAGTGAACCCTTGAGTTCACCATTACACAGGTTTATATATACTTTACTCTTTTTTTTAATAAATACTTTTCTTTTTTAATTATATACTTTAGTCTTAATAAATCTGGCCTATCTGGATTTTTTCAGTGTTGAAGCATATTATTTTATTGGCACAGACCAACATTTGAGTCATTACTGTACTCTTTGTATATATGTGCTGCATTATATAAATGGGCTGTATTGTATGAAAAGGCAACATTTTGTGGTGGGCAGCAATATAGTTGCAATGTAGTTAATATTATATAAACTCAAAATTGTGTACAGTGTATGACAATGTATTAAAAATACTCGCTTTTTTACAGTGGGTTGGTAGCCATCAATGATTTACAAATGTGAAGAAAACTAGATAATCGCGAGACATAAACTCAGATTTCTTTTCCTGACGATTTCACACTTATCTATAGCTTCTTTGGAGATTTTGGTTTCATGTTTGGAGGAACCCCTCGTCAGCAAGACAGAAACATTCCAAGAGGAAGTGATATTATTGTAGATCTAGAAGTCACTTTGGAAGAAGTGTATGCAGGCAATTTTGTGGAAGTAAGTTCAAACAATACAGCTACTAATACCAACTTTCAGAACTTGTACTTTGACTAAAGCTAAGAGGTTTTAGTGTCTTTTCTCTGTGTGTAGACAATGAGGGGAAGCAACTGATGTACAGAATTGAATCAGTCATAATTCCTGGTAAATGATATGCTGTTGCCATTGTTTGTAAATTTGTTACCATCCCAAGAACTAAATGAAACAGTAACGTGACTTAACTCCTCTACACACTGCTTCACTGTTCCATCCCCTTTGCCTCCCTCCAGAGTAATTCACTACCTTTACCTGAATTTGGTCTTTATTGTTCTTTTGCCATTCTTGTTTATTACAATATATGAATACTTGAATAATATATTATTTTTATTGTTTTTGAGTTCATAAAGTGGTATCACTGTTAAGTTGCTGGTATTCATCCTTGTTGTTCAGTGTTATCTTTCTATCGGATACAATTTCATTGTGGCAACGATTTAATCAGTAGACATTTAGTTTTTTTCAGCTTCTTTTAGATTCCAAACAGTACCTCGGTGAACACTCTTGTACATATTCTAGATACACATGAACAAGCAAGAGTATCTCTAGGGTTAATATACATAAGGTTAGAATTGCTAGGTAGAGTGAATCTAGGTTCATGTTTTATAAGATAATGTCATAGTCTTTTTGTTTGTATGCTTGTTTTTTTTGGTACCAGAAATCAAACTCAGAACCTTAATACTTGTCAGATAGGTGCTGTGCCACTGAACTACATCCACAGCCCAGTGTCATAGTTTTTGAAATTGTACCAAACTTCAATCAACAATTTACAAAACCTCTAAATTTGCTTCCTATTTAATATTCAGAATTATTAGACTTCTCTTTTTTTTCTGTGCAGTACTGAGGATTGAGCCCAGGGCTTTCATATTGAGCTACATCCTCCGTCCCTCCTTTTTTTTTAATGTATTTACTACAGGGTCTCACTACACAGATGGACTCATAGTGATCCTCCTGTTTTTAGCCTCCCAAGTGCTGGGATTATAGGAGTATGCCACCATGCCCACTTTTCCTTTTTTTTTTTTTTAAGATGAGGTCTCACCGAGTTATTGAGTTACCCATGCTAGGCTTGAACCTGTGATCTTCTTGCCTCAGCCCCCCACAGTGCTTGTAGTAGAAGCATACTCTACCACCTCTTAGTTTTTACTCATCAGAGAGGTATGAAATGTTGTTTCATTATGGTCCTGGTCTCTGTTTTCTTGATTATTGATTACAATAAGCATCCCTTCATGTTTCTTAGCCATATAAAATGCCCATTTGTCCCTTTGTTTTGTTTTGCCCTTTTCTTGGTGATTTCTAAGAATTCTTCCTGAATTCTAAGAAGTTTACAGAAGTGAAGTAGCAGTATTTCATTCTTGCTGCCAACTCTTGGTTGGCTCTGTGTAATACAAATATATTCCATCAGTTTTTACCTTAACTTTTGGTTATGACTTTTCAGTGAAAAGGAAGGTTGCTTGTTTGTTTTTTGGTGGCACTAGAGATTGAACCCAAGCATCCTGTGCACCGAGCTCAGCCCTATTTTACTTTTTATTTTGAGACGCAGAGCCTCACTAAGTTGCTCAGGCTGGACTTGAACTTGCAACCCTCCAGCTTCAGCATGGGCTTACAAGCATGAACCACTGCATCTGAAACATAAGAATTAGTTTTCATGTGGTCAAACTGATCAGTCTTTATGGTTGTGTTTTGTATCTTATTTTCAGAAACTGTTCTCTAAAATGAAGGAAGTGTTTCTAGTGTGTCTAAGACCTGTTAATTTGGAATTTATTCAGCTTCTTAAAATTCTGGAATAGGTTTTGCTGCTAGACTACCTGCTTTCAAATCCAGGTTCTGCCATGTATTAGTTTATATGCATTGGTCATTTACGTGAGCTTTATAGCCTGTAAAGTGAACAAAGATAACAAAACCTGCCTTGTGAAGGAGTGAATAACTATGTAAATGTGTCCAAGGGTTTAGAACTCTGCTTGGCAGGTATTAAGTACTATAAAATGTATGTTCTGATGGCTGTATTTTTGTTACAATTTGCTTGTTGACCTGGGCTTTCATATGTTGGTAGGCCAAAAGAGATTTTTCTCTAAACAGTTTGCTGTGTGAACACATTGTCCTGTGATGAGGTAAAAATAAACAAGTCAGCTTCGCATAGATCAGACATTTGGTTGTGGTCAACTAGAAAGACCACTTGGGCATTATATCTCTTCCTGTGTGTTAAAGCTTGTGAATGGGAATAGCACTGGAAGGTAGTCCTAGGTTGAATTGCTTGAAACAAGGAAGCATTTTCACTAATCATTGGATTAGCTGATGACCACATAGCTTCTTTTGAACATAGCGGCTGTCCTTCAGGGGTTATGGGTCATACATGGTTTCTTAAAGGATACTAATTCTGTGAGTGGCTTTAATTCAGTAGTGCTTATTTGTGGCTGATGTTGTGTATTTTGTTTTTTCGTTCTCTACTCCCTTCTTTCCCGACTTTAGAATTTGAGTTAACACTCATAGTGGGACTGTAACTTGTGTCTTATTGCAGAAGACCTCTGTACCACCAGTGGTACATACACAACTATCCCATTGGGCAGCATGGGACCATCCCATCAGGTGGGACCAGCCACCCAGTGGGACAGTCGTGCACATACTGCCAGTGGTGCAAGGCAGTGGGAAGGTGTAAAGTATGTTTGCTTCCTTCCTGTTTAGGGTTCATTTTACTCTTCCACGAGTTTTGTCAGCTGTAGGTCTCCCTGAGAGTTAGCTTGCCAGGAAAGGAGAGATTCCAGCCCAGGCATGTGTGCAGAACTCTCATCTGTCGTTTTGTGCGTTTCTTAGGTAGTCAGAAACAAGCCTGTGGCCAGGCAGGCTCCTGGCAAGCGGAAATGTAACTGTCGGCAAGAGATGCGGACCACGCAGCTGGGCCCTGGGCGCTTCCAGATGACCCAAGAGGTGGTCTGCGACGAGTGCCCCAATGTCAAGTAAGTGACGACAGCATTGTGCTTCTGGGGGTGACACTTGGAAGTCTCAGTTGTCCAATAAAACTCATGTCTGTATTTAGCTCTGCCCCTACCATATTCTCTCAAAGGATAGAGCACAGAAATGTGCATTTTAAACCTTTTTCCTGCAGTGTTTCTTATAAACATTACCCTGTAATTTTTAAACTGATTCAAGTGCCCTTGACTTGTGAGTATGCTTGATAAATGGTCAGGTTTTGTTTCTTCCTACTTAGACTATTAGATAATCTTGCATGCTTTTGTAATATACTGGAGCTTTCCTCTGATTCATGGCATATAGAAGTAGACAGATCTCAGAGAGCTTTGTCAGGGAGAGGTCTAATAAATTCATTAAGAGAAAGGTTGAATGGAATATATAGAACTTTATATGTACCTGGGGCTTCATTTGTATTTTGCTTTTTTAAAAAAATCTGTTTGTTGCAGACTAGTGAATGAAGAACGAACCCTGGAAGTAGAAATAGAGCCTGGGGTGAGAGACGGCATGGAGTACCCCTTCATCGGAGAAGGTGAAACAATGGGGATTTTCTTCCCGCAGCTGTTTATGCTTGCCCATAAGCACGCCTCACTTCTGCATGTCCTGTAGACCTGCATCGTCCACAGATTGATAGTTTCTAATACTCTTGAGCCAGTTTTAGGATATTACAACCAGTTATAACAGCATTAGCAGTACTGTCTGCCCTTTGAATATCTTGGCCCAAAGTTTCTGTTAGGTAGCCTAAGTTTTATCAAGATTTAGCATGCCCAGATTATAATGGGTTCATTTGAACTTGGTTGTAAAGGTAGATATGTAACTCTAGTTGCTGTGACTTCCTGTGTTCTAATTCTGCTCTGACCAGGTGAACCTCATGTGGATGGTGAGCCTGGAGACTTACGGTTCCGAATCAAAGTTGTCAAGTAAGTGGTTGAATTTTGGAGGCTGTTCCATCTCTGCTTTTCCGATGACTCAGATTATAGAGATACAATATATGCTCAGATTACAGAGATAATATACGCAGACTTTTCCTCTGTTTTCTTCCATGATGTCATAAGCAGTTACTCGAACTGTATAATACTGAAAATTGGGCATTAGGATTGAGTCTCTAGTGTTTATTGATGTAACTTTTTTTTTTTTTTTTGTACTGGATTCAAACTCAGGACCTTTTGTTTGCCTGGCAGGCACCTGCACTGCTGAGCTACATTCCCAACCCATTTGACTTACAAATCCAAGACATGTTGGAAGGAAGGAATTGAAACAGCAGGGGCTATCTTATTGGAAAGCCTAACAGGAAGGGGAACCAGAGAGAGCCGTCATTTTAACCATTGCACTGTGGCACCATTCGGGAATGGGAGGCTTTCCTGAGAGGGCATCTGTTGCATGCTGTGCAGCTGCTCACTTATGGACTTCTCTTAATGTGGTGCGCTGCTTAGACAGTAATGCTGCCGAGAACCTAGGCTTTCTCATTTATTCTTCCTTTATTACCAGTTAGAAACCAGAGGGGCCAGGGAGATAGCTCAGGGGCACAAGTGCCTGCCTTGCAAGTGCAAATTCCTGAGTTTGATCCCTGGATCCGCAAAAAAAAAAAAAGGAAAAGAAAAAGAAACCAGAGCTGCCTCTTCTCTCAGGACTGATTAAAACAGGCCTCCCACCGGCATATAGAGAAATAGCCTCCTCCTGCGGAGGCCATTCCCTCACCTTGTTCAGGATTCTTTTCCCCGCTACCTGTCCCACCCATCACTTCCCCTAGAGGCTGGAGCATGTGCTGTTTCCTCGAGAGGCCTGGTACTTCCCAGGTCTCCATCTTGGCTCAGTCCCCTCTTCTTGCTTCATGGTTCCCTTTTCCCCACACCTTTAGGCCTCGCCTGGCCTCCTGGGGCCAGCTTGAAACCACTGCAGACCCATGGCTGCTGCTGCCCACCTGCAGCCCTGCCGCCAGATGTTACTTCCTCTTCATAGCCTAAAGACTAAGAATTTTTTTGGTATCTCCTGATTGTAACCTCCTTAAGAATAAGGTTCAGTTAAAATACATACAGCTCTGATGTCTCAGTGCTGTACATATAGGTGAGTCTGATAAATGCTTGTTGGTGGGAAAATTTACCTTGTTTTAATTATAGGCACCGAATATTTGAAAGAAGAGGAGATGATCTGTACACAAATGTGACGGTCTCTCTAGTTGAGGCTCTGGTCGGCTTTGAGATGGATATTACGCACTTGGATGGTCACAAGGTAAACAGGCCAATTTTCCTGCTCCTGAAAGCCTTTTAAAAGGTTTCAAATGGGGAGTTCTAGATTATTTGATCCTCTTCAGTCACAGGGATCCTTTCTTAGTCTTCCTCTGCTTTCTGTCCTTGCTCAGCTGCTGAGCACCCAGCAAGACAGTGCCCCAGCAGCTCGGAGTTGATTGCTTAGCCTTCTACACTCGCGTTCTCATAGTTTCCACTGGCCAAAGCCTTACTTTTTGGCTGCTTCTGTGTTTGTTTTTTCTCTATATTTCTAAGAGTATTTCATCCTTTGCACCCATGCTCCCAGGAAGCTGCTCCATGCTCGGTGGGTGGCCAGCCCACACCGGGCCATCCGTTTCTACTTTCCAGGTACACATTTCCAGGGACAAGGTCACCAGGCCTGGAGCCAAGCTATGGAAGAAAGGGGAAGGGCTCCCCAACTTTGACAATAACAACATCAAAGGCTCTTTGATAATCACTTTTGATGTGGATTTTCCAAAAGAACAGTTAACAGAGGAAGCAAGAGAAGGTATGGTGTATATATATATATATATATATATAGAGAGAGAGAGAGAGAGAGAGAGAGAGAGAGAGAGAGTGTGTGTGTGTGTAGTGTATATATGAGAACAAAGTGATGATAAAAACAAAAGTGCCAGGGCCAGCCAAATAGCTTAGCAGACTAAAGTGTCTGCTTAGGCAGAGTGCAGGGGCTAGTGTTTGATCCCCAGTGTGTTGTATTGGCCCCACCCCTGGGGTGTGCTGAGCCAGTGACTGGCCATGGCATGTACCTATAATCCCAGCGCTTGGGAGGCTGAACGTAGAAGGATCACTATGAGTCTGATCTACATAGTGAGACCCTGTAGACTCTGTACTAAACACATTTTTAAAAAAAAGTGCTCAGAGACAAGAACCATGGGCTGTTAACACTGGTGTAGCCCGAGGTGGCAGTGAACTCGTCTTTCTCTGTAAAGGCCGTAATAAACACCCTGCTGCTGCTTTGTGGAAAGGTAGTGTGAGCGGGGCTTTGCAATCGAGTGAGTTAGAGGTTGTATGGGAGGGAAACTCAGGAAGTGGAATGAGGCGGCCAGCAGGAGGCTCAGGGCTCATGCTGGAGGTCTGTTGAAAAGAGGGCCCAGTCTGGGGCATATAAATAATAAGAACAGTGGCTGAAGAGATTGAAAATTGAAAGGAGGACTGAGCAGAAAGAATGAATGACTTGACTGGAGAGTCGTGCCCCCTCCCCTTTATTCTCATTTCCAGGGATTCCCTGGATGTGGGTGGGGTGTAGGCCTGGGAGAAGCAGGGTGGGATGTGTGCACACGCACACAGCGCCCTGTGTGTGGTGACCTCAGACACTGACACTTGCTTGTTTCATTCAGATCTTCGGGCGTCACGGGCCTTTTGAGTCTCCCCAGGAAGCTTGCTCTTTAAGCCTAGGAACGTGAGACTTTTGTTAATGTAGTCATTGTTCATCCTTCCTCCAGGTATCAAACAGCTTCTGAAACAAGGATCCGTGCAGAAGGTGTACAATGGACTGCAAGGGTATTAAGAGTGAATAAAATTGGACTTTTTTGAAAATAACGAATCGGCGATATTTATTATCTGCAGGGTTTTTGTGTGTGGTTTTGTTTTTATTTTCATACACAAGTTTAATTGTTTTCCTGATGGTCATCATGATGTGAATAAGAGGGCTTAAGAATTTGTCCATTTGCATTCAGACAAGAAAGACCAGGAAAATGGTTCACTAATACCTCTCCCTCTGCGGATACATTGTCTGGTGCTGCCACCTGAATTTCAAGAATTAAAGCTGCAAGAGGACTGTTAAGAACAAAAGAAATAATGTAAAGGTTTGGACAGAATTGTTGGTTACTTCATTCAAAATGCCAACTGGAGAAGTGTGTTTTTAAATATATCCTGTTATTTTTTCCCTGACTCCTGTTTCTTTTCTCCTGTGAGCTGTTGGGGTTGCCCTCTCCCCGGCAAACAAATGGACACATGAGCACGCGAAGGAGTGGTGAGAAGCAGCCCCCTGCTGCGTGAGACACACATGACGTCTTCTAGCAGACAGCCTGAAGAAACTGAGTAGATTAGAGAATGGGCTACAAAAATGAAAATTATACGAAGGCCTAATTGTCCTGGAGAAAGTATATTTTCTCTCATTTGGGAACAATAAAATCTGATATGGATACTTTTTTGTTTTTTTAATTTGTATTTATTTTTAAATTAGCCTAATACTTTTTTTTTCTTTCTTTCGCGGAACCGGGGATTGAACTCAGATCCTTGTGTTTTGCCAGGCAAGTGCTTATCTTACTGAACTATCTCCCCAGGCCCCTTTTATTGTTCAGAAAAAATTTTCTGTATATAATAATCTCAGTTGACCTCATGATTAGAAACCCTTTGGTTTGTTTTAAGAAATAAACACTGACTTGAAAAAGTAGAATTACAGATTCCCTTCCAGTGGCATCTGATTTGGGTGGCATGTGACTGGAGACCATTTAACCTCAAACCGGCCTCCCTTTCTAACATAAGCCAGTCCCGTCACTCTCCACTTTCCTTGTACTTTGGCCTTTAGCTTCTGGAATGAGTGCATGCTTTTGCCTAATTGCCACTGCACCATGTGGTGCTACCTTCCAACCATCAAGGTGGTTCCTGTGGCATCTTCATCTTCGGCTATGCAGCAGCCAAGCTAAACGTGAAAAGAAATCCCATAAACACTCTCCATACAGGGCCAGCCAAATAGTTAAGCAGATTGAAGCGCCTTTAAGCAGGTGCATGGACCATGGGTTTAATTCCCAGGCTTGCTGTGCTGGCCCTGCCCCTGGGAGGGCAATTGAGGCTGGACACTACCTAAAGTACAAAAACAAAAAAACCCACTTCTCCAAGTTTGGCAGGCTTTCTTACATTTAACTTTCATTGTGTATGGAATTGCTGTGAGCTGAGAAGCTCTCAGAAATGGTCATTCACATTTCCTCTTGGATATCTTCCACCAGGAGAACACTTGTCATTATTTTCACCTTCCCAGTGTATATAAGGTTAGTCAAGATGCTAAGAGCTAGAATTACTAAAGCATTGTGGGGAAAGATCTCACAAAGGTAATCTCCCTGTGAAAAATGTTAATGGGGCTTTGTCATTCTTTTTAGTCTACATCGTGGAACAGCTACAGTATAGTTAGAAATCCTTTCTTTACTGGACTCTGAATTCTAGTTCTCTGCAGGTGCGTTATGTGAGGTACATAGCAAAGATTCATAATGAAGTTCCCTAGAATTTCTTACAGAAGCCCCAGTGACAGGTGGTGGTAGGAGGATCCCAAAGCTAGACTCCCAGATGTTTTCCTAGAGGTCAGTGCTCTGCAAAGTTGGGATGGTGCTTTCTAGGGCCACAAGGACCACGTAGACAAGAGACCCATGTATCCATGGACCTGCAGAATGGGCTCCTGGGGTTGTTGTTAACATAAACTTTCAAGCTAGAGGTTTTCATGTAATAAGAGTGTCAGTGAAGTGGAAACTTGCTTGAGTAAAAGTACTTGGGCGCTCACTATGAGCTATCTTATGTTCTGAGCACTCTGTAGAACCAAGCTGTTACATAGGTGAAAGATCTATCTTTTTTATGGTTTCTGCATGAGGTGCACAGTTCTGCACCTTCCAGCTTAGGTAGGACATGGATTTGAACCCAGTAGCCTGCTCCAGGGAAAGGTTTCAGCTGTGATGCATTCCTAAGTAGAGAAACGAAAACATTGTGGAATGGTGCCAGGTCATGGAAGTAGAACGGGAAAGAGCACCTCTAGACCTGCAGGGAAAGAAGTTGTTCAAAAAAAAAAAAAAAAAGGCTGTTATAGTACAGGTTCTTTTATGTCCTGTGTCCTCACTGACCTTGATGGGGTAGAGCCAAGATATTGTCTATTGTATCCCTTCTTTTTCTGTAATTATTTGGTCTGCTAACTTATAACCCTCCAGAAGAGCAGCTTAATATTCCCTATAACATAAGCACTTGAGCTTAACATCACTATCTTTCTGAATATCAAATGTCTTAGACGTAATATGAGCCAGATATTTTCAATCAATTATTGATATTCTAAACTTTATTTTTTATTTTATTTATTTACTTATTTATCTTTTTGAGACAGGGTCTCGCTATGTAGTTCAGGCTGACCTTGAGCTCACTTTTGTAGTCCAAGCTGGTCTCAAACACACATTGATCCTCCTGCCTCAGCCTCCCAAGTGCTGGATATTCTAAACTTTAAATCCCTATAGAATGTGAAAAAAAGCAATTATGCATTGTTACACAGAGATTTAGGAACTTTACCATTTACAAAATTGTAACAGTACACACCTCAGTGGAGTCCCAAATTTCCTATTTAAGGAGATTATGGAGCCACAGAGGCAAGTGATCAATGATGTACAGTGTGTCTAAGGAGAGTCACCTAGAGAGCATTCTCTCAGGCTTCCACAGAGAGCAAGTTGGTCAAGTAATGGCCATGACTCACTCATCCAGATGGCTGACACTGACAATAGTTCTGCAAATGGCACTACATGGTTTCAGGGTAAATCCTGAGGAGACCTGACCTTGTCAGATACAAAAGTTACACTTTTTGTAAGTTGGTCTTGCTTTATTTTGGTCTTAACCATCCAGCAGAAAAGTCTAACCTCAAGGTATAAAAAGGAGAGCCATATTAATATGCTAAGTTGTAAAAGGCTCAAGTCAACAGCTTCTGATAATGCCAGATGAGCTGGTAATCCACTACTGTTATGGACTATTGGACTATATACACAGCTACATTTTCTTTGTGCGATGCAAAGAAAGATCTGTACTAATGATATTTAGACAAGAAATCATGTCTGCATCTTGTACTCTGAACAACTATGATGAAGACAACAATATGCAATGTATTAATTATTGTAAAAAAAAATAAAAGATAAAGGGCAGGCACAGGGGCTGGGGGTTAGATCCCTGGGCCTGCCATACCAACCCCTGGAGTGCACTGAGAGGGCTATGGAGACTGACCATGGTGGTGCATGCCTGTAATCCAGTTCTTGGGAGAATGTAAACATGTAGATCACTACAAGTCTGATCTAGTAGTGAGACCCTGAACACCCTGTAGACCCTTTCCTAAGATACAAAATGAAGGAGGAGGAGGAGGAGGAAGAGGA